>OZ025879.1:1788309-1855809 GCA_964019415.1 Ianthella basta
AATTGACCAATGGTCCTAATGTGGACTTAATTGACCTCCAGAGGCGAGTCCGTGATACCGCAACCTAGACAACTCCTAACTACCTACCAGGATTGGCGGCAGTGCCGGGGCCCTGCAGGCTGGCCATCACGTGACCCCTGCACGTGAGTCTCGATCACGTGAGGCAGTCACATGAGCCACGGCAACCCCGTCCCCCCATCACATGACCAGGGTGGCCCCACCCGGTTGTCATGAGGGCCAGGAGACTCCACCCCGTCACGTGGGTCCTGGAAGTTCCGCCCACCCTGTCACGTGCATGCGTTCACACTTGGGTGAGCAACGGGAGGTACCCGCTGGGCCCCAACACATGGTCACAGTACAGCCATACTGGAGAAAAACACTCATCTGTCACCTACCCAAAGACGAGGGAGGGAAAGGGGGGGGGGGGGGGGAACACACAACATGTCTCTGACGACACATGGCACCTTGCTAACGTTCCGCCTACAGGCAGTCCTTCCTCCGCGCTGATAGGTGCATGTGACCAGAGCCCGCCGACGAGTGACGGTAGACCACTCCCAAATCACGCGACCCCACGTGGCCTGTGCCCCCATAGGCAGCCTACCCCATCTCACACACCCTGTGGTCCGTATAACCCCTGGCCAATTAACCTGGGTTAACGCCTGCCCCGTTAACCCTCACTCAAAACACAATAGATCCCATTGCCATGGCAACGAGTGGTTAATGGTATCGCAACACAATGAATCCCAGTGCCATTGTAACGAGCGACTAACCCACGTTTCTATATTTTGTAAACTTGCCTTGGATTGGGCTTTGGTGTGGGACTCTAAATCTGATAGACATAACGTGCCATCATTATACTGTAGACCAGCCAGTTATTGTATATTGAAATATATACCTAATAACTAGTAATATTGTAACAGTGTAACGGGAAGAGGAGCTAAGTCAATTTGCTATCTTATCAGTTGGCATCTGTTAACACTTACACGCTGACCAATCGGTGTCTGAGGGATATAGAGCATTTGATGCTCGAGTAGTTCGCACACTCGAGCTCCAAATCTCACAGACACTTCTTGGCCGGCATAACAGCAATCATACCATCAGCATTTATGTACGGAGCTGGAATAGGATGCATAATGGAGAAATGAGCAGGTGCTCTCATATACCACATGAATCTTGTGCGAACTGTGTAAGCAAATGTGTTCGCAGTCTCACCTCGTCTCCAGGGTGAACAAAGGCTTGAAAGATCATAAACAGTGAACTGTAAGCACCAACTGTGGCTATGACCTGCCATCGTAGTAGGAAAGAGTGCAAGTAATAGGGTGTGAGTGGTAGTGTGAGAGAAGGAAAGATAGTGAGGGAGTGAGAGCAAGAGAGAGAGAGATGAAGTGAGAGCGAGAGAGAGTGAGGGAATGAGAGTGAGAGAGTGAGGAAGCGAGTGACAGAGTGAAAGTGAGGAGTGAGAGTGAGTGTGAATGAGAGTGAGAGGGAGAAAGTGAAAGAGTGAAAGTGGGAGTGAGAGAGTGAAAGTGAGAGAGAGTGGATGAGAGCGAGTGAGAGTGATAGATTGAGAGTAAGAGGGAGGGACAGTGAGGGACAAAGGGTGAGTGGATGTGAATGTGAGCACACGCATCAGTGAGAGTGATAGAGAGTGAGAGCCAGAGAGATAAGGATAGATAGAGGAAGGGAAAGAGTGAAAAAGACAGACATAAATCCTTGAGTTAACCCTAGTTACTATGCCCCGATCACCAGCTGCTACACACACCTCCGTCATGGGGTTTATTTCTCTTCCCTGCAACTGGCCATACATCTTGGCAAGAGCCTTTACTAGCCGAGGGTGGCCAAAACCACGCGTGTACTGGTTCAGCATTGGCTGCCGTGCTGCCTCTACCAAAGCATCAATCAGAAAGGCCGGGGGACTGAAGTTGGGAAACCCCTGCAGAAGTGACGTACAGCAGACAAGCACATACGTAGCACAAGCAAGTCATGATGGAGCCACACATAACTGAGACGACACCAGCTGTCTGCTAACACATATGTATGTATGTACTTACACGTATGTATGTGGCACAAGCACTTACCTGCCCGAGATTCACCTTTGCTTTAGCAGCGACAGCTGTGAACTCAACCCTAGACAAGGACAACAGACATGATGGTAGAGGGTACAGCTGGCAGCCATGCAGGATGACAGTGAACAGACAACTACAACGTGCAAGGGCAAACAGGTGCCAACTCAATTGAATACACCAGCACAGTGGACGGTATATGAATTCTCGAATCAGTGTCCAGCAGCTCCACATGCACACCCACCCACCCACCCACCCACCCACACACACACACATGCATACACACATACATACACACCCACACCCGCCCACCCACACACACACACACACATGCATACACACATACGTACACACACATGCATATATACACACACACAACATGGTGGCCTCTCTGTACGCTACCAGCTCTCAAGGTGGTGTATAAGTAAGTTTGTTCAGCCCCATGTGCGCTTCATCTGCCCTATGCTTTGGGCTCCAGCACAACCAGCTGGCACACATTGGGCCCTTGCCAGACACATGACCTGATATGCTAGAAGATAGTGCAGATGGTGTCATCCGTGGCAAGGACAGTGTCCAAGAAGAGCAGGAAGAGACTGGGGTGCTTTAGCATCTTGTTGTGCAGAGTCCGCAGTGATACCATGTGTCATGGAACTGCAACAGCGTGTTTGATAGTAAAGCGATGGATTTGCAGCACTCCAACTGATACAGAAGGCTCACCACCTGTTGTGGTCACTACAGCTGTGATGACTGCATGGCGGAGTCCCATCACCACATTGTACATTTCCAACAGAATGCCACATGCAGTCAGTATGATTACACACTTTCAAGTGTAGACCATATGATGTGTTTGGCGATAGGACGACTGCCTCTGTTACCTGTACGTTGACATGGGGCAGCTGTATCTGCACCAACCTACAGTACGCACACGTGTGTTGATGTATGTACGTATATAATCTGCATCCTCTTCTATCCGAAATATGGTTCTTGAGTATGCCCTCCAAACCCAACATTGCCAACAAAAGTGGTACCCATCAATCTCATGCCGAGATGGACTGGCTGCTGGAATACATCGAAGAGTTTGACTGAAGTGCAGATGGTGCATATGATGTCATCCGTGGCAAGGACAGTGTCCAAGAAGAGCAGGAAGAGACTGGGGTGCTTTAGCGTCTTGTTGTGCAGAGTCCGCAGTGATACCATGTGTCATGGAACTGCAACAGGGTGTTGGGTGCTGGTGCTGGTGCTCGGGTGCTGGTGCTCGGGTGCTGGTGGTCTGGAGCTGAAGCACACGATTCAAGATCCATGATTATGGGATGTTTCCGGTTCAAGATCAAGCCCAGGCCATGGCAGAAAAGTTTTCAGTGGCAGCACCCCCCTGACAACAAACAGCCCCACTGAACAAATAACAAACTGATCTTACTGTATGTGTGTCTATGTTGTTTGTACTATGTATGTGTTGTGGGTGCCTGGAAGAGTAGCCTTCTGGCTAAAGGTTCCCCACGTTAAATAAGATCAATTATTATTATTATATTATTATTATAAGTAGAGAACAATGGGTCGAGCACAGAGAGCAAATAGAACACTTTTAGAGGTAAATGTCATCCAGTCTGTGTTGAGAAGGAAGGCCTGTTTCATTAACACAATTGGAGGTCCAGCATAATAGTTGCTATAATGCTTAATCATCCAGTTCAGGAAAATCCATGCATGGATCAAAATGTCCCGAACATTTTAATTGTGAACTCCAGTGGCTGGGGTATCACTCATCAACCTGCTACCCCAGTTACAAACCCTCACACAACAATGAGCCTCTATCTAATCATAGTATATTGTATCCACACACGGATAGAAGGAAGAGGTGCTTTGCTGTAGCCATAAACAGGACAAGACAGTAAACCACTGCTAGACGAACCACACGGTCCACTCCAGTGTAGGGCCGTTGCAGTTACATTCATACAGTCTGCAGAAGGAAGGATGGAAGGCCTGTTTCTTTAACATCATCGGAGCTCCAGCGCATTGGCTGCTACGAAGCTTAATCACCCAGCCAAACTAGCTGACAAAACATACGTACGATGATCTGGTCACAGACACGAAGTATTACTGCCCCGAGACGGCTGTTGTAGCTCAGCGTTTCCAGTTCAATAGCCGCTTTTGACAGACAGGAGAGAACATTTCGGTCTACATCTCATAACTAAAGGGGTTGCCGAATTCGTGCACCGATGCACAGTGCCACCTCTACAAGATGCTCAAGGATCGTCAATTGGGATCAACTACAATCACATTCAGTGAAGGGTACTGGTAGAAGGGGATTAATCATCCCATAGTGCTCTAGACAAAGCTCTTGGGTTGGAACCAGCAGTGAGGAAAGCATGAGAAAATAAGGATGGTACAACAACCAGCTACAAGGGAGCAGCCACGCTTACAGTACAATGCCAACCACAGCGACGCAACACAAGAAGAAAAGACTTGGGCAGGTAGCCAACCACAGAAGTGCTTGTCAAGGCATGCACAAGGCACAGACTGTGCATACTAAGAACGGTGAGTCAGTAGTAGTGATGCAATGCAGTGGCACTCCAGATGATGGCACTACCGTATATCTTCTAATTTTTTGTCAGGGCAAGATTCTCAGAAGCAACATCATTTAAAAGTAAATTGGCCGGCTAGCTGAACATGATGAATAAATAGAAGAATACAACGAACGAATAGAAGTCGCCAGAGGCCATTTAAAATTGGCAAATGGCTGCAAGTTTGTGAGTTGTTGCTGCTATTAGAGGGTGTCACATCTATAAAGAAAGCTGGGAATCCAGCGTTGATGATCTAGTCACTTTTGAAAGGCACGTTAGTGAGTTGCACCACAGTAAGGTATCTGCACGGACAGCGGGAGGGCTGTCAGGCAGACAAGACAAACACAGCCCGTAACAGTGCAACTCTCGTCCATTGTGAACAGCTTAAGCTAAGAACAAGGGACAAAGAAGATGACGTCACAATGGAATCCTATTATAATAATGGCAGATTAGAAGAATGACACAGAATTAGAAGACAGTGAATTTCGTCAGAGAATTAGAAGAAAACCGCACGTTTCGCACAGATGACGAAACATCAGAAGGGCAAAAATTTAGAAGATATACGGTAATTCCATCCAGCTGTGTTCATAATTAATAATACTACACTTTGCGTTCTGTAAGCCAAGGCTCCTTCACGCATGTGCCACACTACCATTATTGCAATACTGGCCCCAGTGTTCTTCCTGAAAATAGTTTAAGAAGGATGTGCTGGACTGCTAGTCATGTGAGGACTGGCTAGTGGATGGTGGAGTGTGGGAGAGGGTGTCAGCTTCCTTTGCACAGCACAGTAGGGAGGATGCATGGAGAGCCTTGCCACACAGAATGTAATGCATGGAAAGCCTGGTTCACAATACAACGCAGGAAACCCTGAGCATCGTGTCACGTCACAAACATTGCATTGCTTTGAGAACATCAAACGTTGGGAATTTTTTTTACGATGCTCTAAACGACGCTCACCCGACGCAAGGATAGAAAAAGCTCTATCTCAGCATCAGCGACTTTCAATGACATTGTTATCAGCAAATCAAATCACCTGAACGAGTCACGTGAATTCGCACACTTAGGGTTACACAATGTCGTGAGCCAGGCTTAAGCCAATGCCACATGACTAGTGGTACCTTTCAGAAGCAGCCTAGTGAGAACACTATCTGGCCTCATGCAGACTACAGAAACACCACTTGTCGGCCATTTTCCTCACAACTACAAATGCATTAGCCGAATACACATGACAAGTTCAAACAACTTTGGAACAAACTCACCACACATTTCTGTCAATGCCTTCTATCCTCGCTGCAGGCTACAACAGAAAGAAATAGTACATAGAAATGCTACGACAATACTATATGCACATGCAGAACACCTAGCAGTGCATTATACAGTTAGCACTGCTCATACGGCACTGGCAACTGAGCACAGTAACCATACAGTCAGACTATCTCTGTGGGCAATACGTACACATGCATAGCGGTGTATGTGTGCAAATCTGACCAATGCCTGCAGTCCCGTTATCCTAGACAGCTACGTAGGGTAACGTTGCAATAGGTACGTATGTAGCATTAGCAAGGAAAGCTATATCACAAAGGGGTCAAAATAGCAAAGGAAATTCAATGAGAATAACATGAAAGAAGTAAGAGGTTGGTGGGACCAATTGAATAGAAATGGACCAGGGTATGGCTACCATCCCAAGGCCAGCAAATCGTGGTTACTGGTGAAGGAAGCTGCAGCAGAAGAAGCAAAGAGACTGTTCAATGGAACGGGAGTGCAGATCACCACAGAAGGGAAGAGGCTTTTGGGAGCTGCCATTGGCACCAGTGAGTTTGAAGAGAAATTCACTGAAACCATCATTTACCCCCAGATCCAACAAGTATCCAGATTGGCCAATGCAGCACAGACCCAACTCCAAGCAGCACATGCGGCCTTTACCCATGGTCTGATAGGAAAGTGGACATTCCTAACAAGAGTATCCAACAGCACAGCCAAACACGTTCAGCCCCTAGAGGATGTTATAAGACTGCGACTTATCCCGAGTCTGACTGGATGCAGCGCACCTGGGAACAATGAGAGAGATCTTCTCGCCCTACCATCAAGACTGGGAGGTTTAGACCTTGTTAAATTAACCCCACAAAGAAGTGGAGATTGGACAGGCGAATTCACAGCTTGTGACAGCGCCTCTAGTCACCCGCATTGTGGAGCAAAATGAGAACATAACTGACATCCAAGAGGAACTGAAACAGTGCAAGAGAGAGGCACACAACTCCAAGTGCAAGCATCCACAAGAAGCAGCTACCAGATTGAAGTCCGAGTCACCAGCAGCACTACTGCATTCTGCAGAACTAGCAACTGAGGAGGGTGCATCCAGCTGGCTCACAGCGATACCACTGGATCGATATGGCTTCACCCTGCACAAGGGAGCATACCGCAATGCCCTCTGCCTGCGGTACGACTGGTCACCACCGCTGCTGGCCTCACACTGTGTTTGTGGACAAGTACTCGCTATTGCCCATGCGTTGTCCTACCCCACTGGAGGATACCCATCCTTCCGCCATAATGAGCTGTGCAACATCACTGCAGGCCTTCTGAATGAGGTATGCCGTGACGTCACTGTGGAGCCACCTCTGCAACCCCTCACAGAAGTGCTGTCCAGGAGAACAAGCATGCGTGGTGAGGAAGACAGATTGGACATCAGTGCAAGAGGCTTCTGGGGAGGCCGGTTTGAATGGGCATTTTTTGACGTAAGGGTCTTTAACCCAAGCGTGCCCCAACCAACTGGTCTCACCAGCTGACATCCATCTACCGCAGACACGAGCAGGAGAAGCGCCAAGCCTATGAACAGTGTGTTCGAGAAGTTGAGAGAGCCTCTTTCGCACCATTGGTGTTTGCAGCAAGTGGCGGAATGGGCAAGGCAGCCACTGTCTTCTACAAGCGGCTAGCAGTACTCCTTGCGCAGAAGCCACACCAGCCCTACAGCACAACAATGGGCTGGCTCCACACAGCACTGAGTTACGCTTTGCTCAGATCAGTAGTCTTATGTCTGCAAGGCTCCCGTACCAAGAGATCACCACTGGTGTCCAGTGACCATGCTCTGGACTTGATGGTCAGCGAGGGCCGTCTTGGACATTGACACCGTATGCCATCTACACTGCTCTTCCCAGCCACACATGACTTTTTAATGAGACAGAGTGAATTTCTATTGTATTTCATGCAAGTATATTGACTGAATTAAATGAGATTAACTTGGTAACATATAACATACATACGTGCTCTAATCATCATGAGGAATTATATTAAGTTTCATGGATACATTTTCACAGAGTTCCGTTATAAATGTGAAAGTTGGGTTATGTTCTTGGTGAAACTATTGATGTGCAAATATTTGCAGACAAAAGTTTTGTGGATGGTTACTGATTCACAAAAACTGTGAACATTAAAACCTGCAAAAATCACAGCATAATTTATACTGTGTATTTCAGGTGGTAACAAATCTCTGCAGCAAGTTTAGAATGCAACTAGTTGAAGGCTAAGTAGTGCTTACGCTAACTTACAAGTCTTAGTGGGGAGAAAATGGTATGTAAACATGAAATTAGTCTTGTTCAAATGATAATTAAATGCATGTGGATTTAAATACTGTACTTGGGTGTGAAATATCGTAGCGGGGAGTATCAAAATGTTTCAGCAGTTTCATTGTTTCTTGTCTCAGTTGTACCCTGCACAATGCACGAATCATTCAAGGGCCACGTGACACTGGTGTTTCTGTACCATGCTGCAATAGTCAAGTGCTACGTGATTAATTGGTTGTGTTGTGTCGTGCATGGTGCAGATCATTACAAGGACATATAGTGAAGCCACTGTACTGAAAAGTGTATATCAGACCACAAAGAGCTTTAAAATTGAAATGTTTTGATCTCTGTAGCTTGACTACAGTGCCTATCTGTCCCTGCTCAATAATATTATATCTGGGCACCATTTCACAGCCGCATGGTCAAATGCAGTCTCACGGCCATGTTCCCAATTCTCTTTGGTACCTACTATTGCACAAACCCAGAGAATAGGGTGCTGTGAGACGGCCCGGTGAGAGCTGACAAACATGGTGTACATTGCGGATGCGTACTTATAAATACAATTATTATACAGCGGAGAGTGAACAGGACACACGCTTAGGACTAAGTCAAATGCACCTGCACAAGTCCTGCCCCGTACAACGCCATAACACCTATATAATCTATGGAATACCTGGTTACTAAAAATCAAAGGCCACTATAAATGGCTCTTTAAATGGCTGAACGAACCAACCAACTGACGAAGGTCGTACGCGTGTAGTGTAGCCACACGACTAAGATGATTTTATACATGTGAAACTACTTCAGTAAAGGAGCCAGTCTCACGGCATCTTGTCGCGCTGGATGCCTATTGTTCGAAAGAGAAGTAAACTACCAAACACTTCAATAACAAGCTCATCCATTCTCCGACAGCCAAACGATAATTTAGCAACTTACTGTTATTTTAGAAGACATGCTTCTCTGCTTTGTCCTATTCAGGATTCTGGGCCTGACGTTGGAGCTCAGTGGGAGCGCCCAGTTGAGTGGAGCGCGGGACGATCTCGGTGCCAAGAAGCGATACATCACGTGACAAATCGACACCTTTACAGTATGCCACTTGGTACCTGATGTCGCGACAAATCTAGATCGATGGGCTAGTTATAAGATGATCCTGATGAATGAGGATATTGTTGTACAGACCTTCTTGGTTGGTTGTCCACACCGGGCACCGGAGTCAAAATCATGGTATTATACATAAACATGAGCAGTATTGCTGTATAAAATCTCTAGCTCAATAATACCAATATTTCCTTTGTAAAATTAATAGATTATAACATCGTGATACATTATGTTCAGCGTTACTGCACCATGGTCAGACATCAATTTGAAATCCACTTCTTGATCAGTTCTCTCTCCTGCTGTCGAGCTGCTATGACAGAAGGAGGGTCAGCAGGGTTGCTGGCCCTGCGAGGAAAGGGAGGACAAGTGAAGGTAATGCCACAGCGTTAGATCATGCATTGAGATGGAATATAGCTACAATTGTTATTGTCATGAAGTTTAATATGCATGGAGTTGATAGCATAAGGATAATTCCTTTAAACGGTTCATAGAACACACCAACAAAGTGACTTCGTGATAATTTTTGTTCAATACAAAGTTTCGTCTCTCACCAGCACAGTCACTTTTGATTAACAATGCAATTCAATGTAGTGCTTGGCCCATGCAAGCCTGATTAAGCCTTTGACAGGCGAAACATTGAAATGTTAATCAAGAAGTGACTTGTAGGTAAAGTATGAGGAAGCGCACTTGGCATCAAACTATGCCACATTGTCATTAATCCCCGCCATATTCAAACAATATCCCAATATGCGGACTCACTGCCCACATCCACACAGAGGCACCAATAGACTCCTCTTATCCTACCAATGCCACACATTGGTCATGCCCATTCGCACATACAAAAGTGCAGCTGTTAAGTGCAGCAGATGTACTGGGCGTGGTTGGCTACATACCGCTTCATTGCACAGTACATGTTATAAAATGCGCACAGGAGATAGTAGCTACAGCCATACAGCATTAGATCATGCGTTGAGATGGCATATACGTTGGCCATAATCATACTACAGTGGAACATGTCTAAGACGGTCATTGTGTTAGGCAGCCACCTCTCTAAAACAGCCACCCTCCCTGGCCCCAAATAACACTAAAACATTGCAATCTACCTCTGTAGAGCAGCCACCACTTTATAAAGGTCAGTTAGAACTGGTCCAAAAGTCTTAGACAGGTTTCACTGTATGATGCACCGGATCTCTGTCTGTGTGTGTTCATCTGCTAAAGAAATATGCATCACAGCTTAAATCAGTTCAGTGGAGCAGTCAATTCTCAAGGGATCTTCTAAGAGGGTCATTGTTTGGCTACCTACACACCTGCCAGTTGAAGATAGTGAATGAAAATTTAGCCAGGGGGGCTAAGACAATGGCCAATGTTGTCTTTGGAAACCGGTCCTTCATCCACACACTAAAGGTACATACTATAATCCTGGTGGTGTCAGGTTACCTCTGCTGCACAGACACTGCACTAGTACAAACAGCTCCTATAGCCATGTTTACATAACAGCTCTAACGTCTAGACAGCTTTGTTCTGCCTGGAATATTGTCTCTACTTCCAGGGAGACGGCAGCTCCTAACTTGTGTGTGTGTGTGGGGGGGGGGGGGGGGGGGTGTTCCACTGGCACAGCATTGATGTCAGTACACTTTTGTGTAGGGCTGAGCTCCACCCTCTGTCCCCACCCCTAATCCTTCCTTTCTGACAATCTGCTAGCTGACACACCATGCATGTTGTCTGCTACTATACCAGTGCACACTTGACATGCTGGCACTTAACATATGCAGCACAAGACATATCAGCCACAAGGTCCTTTGTCAACTGTATACAACTGGAGGACAAAGGTTTTCACGGATGAAACATCCTGTGTTAGTAATTGCTCCTGCAATGTTTCTGCTTGAAAGTAGGCACATCAAGTTCATATACTGCACGCAGCAGTGCACCCTTTCTACATCACAGCATCACATGCTAGGAAAAGAGATGAGTCCTCCAAGATCCTGGTACATTGAGGCAGCAAGAGCAAGAAAGGTGGTGGTGTGTGCGAGACGCACTTTCTGCGTGGTGGCAGCCATTTTTGTAGACGTTGGTCTGCATGGCACACTATCACAAACACAGTGAGCAGCTATTGAATATCTCTAATTGCTCCCCACCCACCTCAGGTCTAAATGATGAGCACCTCCTTCAATGAGAATAGCCACCAAAGTGTCTGATAGAGACTTCAACACCTGTGAATGCAATGAGAGCGAGAGGCAAGAAGTGTTCATTGAACATACACAGTTTAGACACAGTACTGTACGCCAATACATAGACAACTGGTAAAACAAATAGAAGCATATAAGTCCTCTTTTGGTGGCGACTTACACCGCCATAACTCCATGGATCCAAGTTGCCATTTGAAAATACGATATTGGTGGCAGAGAGGATATCTGATTGAGAGAGATACATTGAAAAATAAGTCACTGGTCACACTGACTTCTTATACATTACTGCATGCCAATGTACAACTGCACAACCTACCTATAGCACTACATGGAGGACATCAAGGAAGCAAGGCTAGACTTCATCTCACATGCCAGATGTTCCACAGCTCAAAACAGAAGGAACATCTGCCATGTGAGACTAGGCTACACTGTGCACTACAGCACACGTACAGTTAAGATTCACGTTGAGCTCTTTCACAGACCCACCTTTCCCCCACATTGAAGTCCTGAACCACGGTGGCCTCCTCTGCACTGCCCACTTGCCCTCACAGTACAGTGTACTATTGTACACATGGGGGAAGAACATGTCTGTAATGTTGTTGGTGGAACAGTTTAGCCCCATCTCTGTGCACGCCTGCAACGAGATGTGAGCACAGTGAGGTTTACTGCCAGACAGCACTGCCACAAAGTAACGCAGGGACACTTGTGGAACAGAAAGAACCTATAACTCATCATAGTGTTAGATCGTCTGTTGGTGTACTCCTCCTAAAGTACTAAATGTAACACCGCCTAATGTTCTCGGAATAATCTGAAAGGTGTCCTCCGCAAGTCCAGATCACTTGTGTTGCTGTTCTCTTGGGAGTTATCCTGCAATTTCAGGTGGACTGAGTACCATATTTAACTATCATTCCCTCCGCCATGTGGTTAATCAAATTGCTGTCGTCTAGTGATCAAAATGAAACTCAGTGCTGCCATAGCTATGAACCAACCATTGCTACACACAGTAGTCACCACAAGAATCACCAGCATGCTAGTCAGCGAAGCAGGTATGCCTGCCAAAGGAGGGTGCTCCTACTAGTAAAATTATTGTCAACACCAGGAAGAGTGACTATCATGAGGTAATTAGACTGTATGCTCATACACACACAGAAACACATACTCTCCACTTGTATAGTCTCGCGTAGCTGGACCGCCATGGCTATGTGAGACTACCAGTTGCACATACACGCACTCCCCCCCTCTCCCCCCCTCTCACTGACCTGAAAATCCCAGGAGAGTGAGGCAGGTCCAAGGCCACATCCAGTGGGGTCAGCACACTCAATGAACTCTGTGTCAATGTCGAAGCACTTCAGTGTGCCTCCAGTGCCATTGTAGAACAGACCTAAGGAGGGAGAGGAGAGAATGGCCTCTCTCAGATTACAGGGTAAGGAGGTCTAAAAGAGGTAGTGGTGCACTATGAAATTCCCAGCACTGCACAAGTACAAACACACACACACTGTTCCCACCCACCTGTCTCCTGTCCCCCCACATGTCCCCTTACGTGTCCCTTCCTGTCCCCCTCACCTGTACCCACCCTACATACCACCTCTGTCCCCCTGTTCTCCTGTCTCCCCATCTGTCCACCTGACACACACACACACACACACACACACACACACACACAAACACATGATCGCACACACACACACACACACGCACACACACACACAGCCACACACACACACACACACACACACACACACACACACACACACACCAGCTGCCTTAGCCAGTCCCCTCATGACGTCTGTTGTCTGGCTTTCCAAGAGGTATGTACAAGACACCTACACACAGCAAGAGACACACAGTGAACAGGTACAGGCAATACATGAAACTACATGTTCCATTCTCGTCCAAGATAGCACATACTGTACATAAGGTGTGCAGCACAGTTGTCACTGACTCACATTGACAGGATAGGCCGGGAGTGGTGCGAGGAAGGACGCCGGATAGGGGTAGTCAACCATTGCTAGTGAAGTGAAAGAGTTTCTCACCCAACCCAACAGATGCTCTACCTGTGGGGAGGAGAGGAGGAGGGATGGGAAGAGGAAGGAGGACAGGGGAGGGGTGGAGAGGGGAGGAGGAGGGAGGAGGGGACAGATGGGAAGGGGAGGAGGGAGGAGATGGACGGGGAGGGGAGGAAGACAGGGGCAGGAGGAGGGAGGATTGGACAGAGGGACAGAAGAGGAACACAAAAATGTTTGAAAGAGCATCAGAATGAAATGACAGGGGAAAGGTAACATTGCTATGTGCTGCATAAAGTGCCCCTTTCACATACGTACCTTGTCTGACGTTAGAGGCTTGCACAGCTGAAATGAGTCAGTGATCTGCTTGAGACCTACCCGGCAGCAAACACAACCAGTAATACACAATGCAGGAATGACAGTCCTGTCAGACGGTGGAAGGCAGCATACCTGCCTCTCCCTGTTTGGCAAGCTCTATCACACGAGATATGGCTCTCCGCACTATTACAGGGCATTGAGTGTTGGCGGAGGAAAAGTCCTACGGGGACAATATGTAGAACAAATCTACCATAACACCCTTCAAAGTACGTAGGCACACAAATATAAGTGAGTGTATTGACATACAGTACAGACACCCACACAAAGCAGACTGTGCACACCCACACAAGCACTCTCACACTCACACAGAGCACACCCACACAAGCACTCTCACACTCACACAGAGCACACCCACACAAGCACTCTCACACCAATGCAGAGCACACCCACATAAGCACTCTTACACTCACACAGAGCACATCCACACAAGCACTCTCACAGCCACACAAGTGCTCTCACACCCACCCAAACACACTGACATAAGCACTCGCACAAACACCTGCATGGACCTACCCCATACAAGCACCCTAATCCACCCACAAGCATGCCCACACAATTGAGCCCTTCAATGCCACACAAAACACCCAAAACTGCAGCAACAGCACAAGTCAACCACTGATGGGTCTAATCGCTGTCGTCACTGACTTGAAGTACTTGTACAGTAGATTGTTCTCTAAAATTGTCATTGACGTGTTCATCACATCACAATAAATTTCTAGTAGAGAGCACTGTGCATATCCATACAACAAGCTGACCTTAGTGACGCCTTCAAAGAATGCATAGGCGTTCGTCTCCCCTGCCACCAGGTAAATGGGTGCACTGGCGGCCAAAGCAGCATCCACCAAGTTGGGGTACTTGAAGCGAATGTAGGCACTCAACATCCCTCCATAGCTGCATACAGTATACACAGCGGCAGACAAGACAATGTAAAATGATTTCAAAATTACAGAACGACTTGTGAGGCATCTAGGTGATCCAAGTATAAAGTGTAATGAGCAATAGGGACAAGATAGAGCAAAACTACTGCATACCAGATACACAACACAGCAGGCAATGCATAACTTAAAATAAGACAATTATATTTATACAGAAGAGAAGAACTCACTCCTAGGTTTAATGCACTAATTTTGAGAATGCTTTGGACAGGATTTAACAGTGGCAGGTAGGCTCACCTTCCTCCAAATGCCACCACTTTGTTGATCTTGTATTCCTGCTTCAACTGGGTGAGGAGAACGGCATAGTCTGCCAGGGCCTGCTCCACAGACAGGTAGCCGATGTTGTCACCAGTGAAGGATGCACTACCAAATGGGAGGGACTTTCCATAGTATCTCTGTTGCAGATGGAAAGCAGATGGCGTAAAGGTGAACAGGTTGCTAGTGACACATCACAGCAGACAAGTTGGCTGGTAGCTATGAGATCAAACATACCTAATTATTACAAGGAACAATAAAACTATCTTGTAAACAACTCACATGCTCTGCAAACACAACAAGTGCCCCGACGTCCTTAGCGAACTCAAAGACGGAACCGCTGTTTTCTAAAAACCCTTCAATTGCCCCTTCATTACCAGTGTAGAAGAAGAGTATGCCACTGCTGTGAAATTGCTCTGAAAGCAAGAAGACAAGAGCAGAATTATGCAAAATTAATAGTAGCTTCAGACATTAGCTGTTTACACTACAGTTTTAAACTTTAGAGTGCTCGTCGCCCGCCGGACACGTAGCTAAATCTATGGTCGACGAACCTGAGATGAGATATCTGGCTTGAAAGGTCGCCTTGTTCTTGTAGTTGAAGTGATCCACGTACTGTGTGGTATAATTCTCCTTGTACGGGTAGTCGGCACTGCAAACAACAAACATTACCGCAGCGAGAAGCGCTGGAAGGACAAACGTTGAGACTGTAGCTCTGGACGCCATTTTCAATGCAGATCTCATGACCTGGATGGGTGTGGCCCAGGCCCGGGGTGTGGCTGGTTGCCTGAAGGTGTGTGCATGCTACATCAAATTTAAATTGTTTAGTTATATCTTCCCTGTCTAGCTATAGCTCAGCTTCAAATCCCCTGCATGGGAAACAGCTTCACTTGTATTGTGCAGCCCAATCCTTTGGTCTTAATGTCTCGCTCCTTCCTCAATCCCTAGGCCTGACTGCTATAAGATTGCTCAGCTAGCTAGCCGTACACTTCATGTTTGCATGCATATATTATGCGCCGTGCAAGGGGGGGGGGGGGGGGTATATATGTGCAAGCCGAATAAGATAGTACTTTATTTTACTGTATGTAAACATATATATCACAACTCTAGCATATACCCAGTTGTCCATGGCCAGATATAGCCACACTAAATTATGCTCAGCAGCTCAGCACATCAAATGTCATTAATTTGAAATCCACTTCTTGATCAGTTCTCTCTCCTGCTGTCGGGCTGCTATGACAGAAGGAGGATCAGCAGGGTTGCTGGCCCTGCAAGGAAAGGGTGGACAGGAGATAGTGGCTACAGCCATACAGCATTAGAGCATGCATTGAGATGGAATATAGCTACAATTGTTATTGTCATGAAGTTTAATATGCATGGAGTTGATGGCATAAGGATAATTCCTTTAAACGGTTCATAGAACACACCAACAAAGTGACTTCGTGATAATTTTTTTCAATACAAAGTTTCGTCTCTGACCAGTAAAGTCACTTTTGATTAACAATGCAATTCAATGTAGTGCTTAGCCCATGCAAGCCTGATTAAGCCTGTGACAGACGAAACATTGAAATGTTAATCAAGAAGTGACTTGTAGGTAAAGTATGAGGAAGCGCACTTGGCATCAAACTATGCCACATTGTCATTAATCCCCGCCATATTCAAACAATATCCCAATATGCGGACTCACTGCCCACATCCACACAGAGGCACCAATAGACTCCTCTTATCCTACCAATGCGCACAATGGTCATGCCCATTCACACATACGAAAGTGCAGCTGTGAAGTGCAGCAGATGTACTGGGTGTGGTTGGGTACATACCACTTCATTGTACAGTACGTATTATAAAAAGCACATATCAGACACTATCAGACAGTTACTCCATGTAAACACAGTGATTGTTGGTTGCCATGGCAACAGAAGAAACATCAAATGTAACATGAAACTTGTCCAGACCTGATAGGAGTTCTGTCCCTGTTTGTGTCCTATAACATTATGTTGTCAACTATGTGCCAGTAAACTTGTCTGTGTCTCTGTGCGTACTTAATGACACTGTGGAGTTGTGTATGCAGTCCTGCTTGTGCTTGATTTTGTTGAGAATCATTCCTGTGCACTGTTCGATTGGTTGACCGTCTCGAAGAGAATCCCAGACGAGAAAGAGCGACGTTACATAAATACTCCAGGAGCTCTCATGCCTCGTGAAATAAGTATAGGCCGGCTCAGTAGTGTACTGTAACTATAACATACGTATAGGCACATCTAAACCCAAACAAGCAGTGCAGCAGCTACAGTAGCCAACTGTTGCCTATGCAACCAGGTATATGCTCTCTAGCTACTGTAAATGTACCAATATTTATGGGATGTACAGTATATTATGCCGATGCCCACTGCCTGAGCACATTTCCCCAATTTTACTTTTCAATGAACCTCTAGTATCCCCCAAACAGCAGTTGGGGGATTCATGCATATATTTTAGGAATGTCTGCTAACTCACAAAATTCACGAAATAGTGTCCCATGAAATTTGTATGCTTATGGTACTGTGTCTTCCTTCTCAGCCCAGTAGACTACACTACATCACTTTGTGCACACATACCAGCAATCGTTGGCCACCCACCTCAGGTCTAAATGATGAGCACCTCCTTCAATGAGAATAGCCACCAAAGTGTCTGACAGAGACTTCAACACCTGTGAATGCATTGGGAGCGAGAGGCAAGAAGTGTTTTATTGAACATACACAGTTTAGACTCAGTACTGTACGCCAATACATAGACAACTGGTAAAGCAAATGGAAGCATATAAGTCCTCTTGTGGTGGTGACTTACACCGCCACATCTGAATGGATCCAAGTTGCCGTTTGAAAATATGATGTTGGTGGCAGAGAGGATATCTGATTGAGAGACACAGAGAATAAGTTATCAGCATTGCACACCGACAGTTACTACAGACAGTGTCAGTGTAGAAATGCGTGACCCATCTATTAAAATAGCATATTACAATGGCAGTAGATAGTACTAGCTAATAGTCAGTCAAGCAAAGTCAATCAAACAGCTGGGCCTATATACACAAGCAGAGTGGATGGTGTGGGGGGACCAAAGTAATTTGAGTACTTTATACACCTCATGTACAATCCCTTCTACGTATGTGCCTCAGGTGCGACCCACCTTTCCCCCACATTGAAGTCCTGAACCACTGTGGCCTCCTCTGCACTGCCCACTTGCCCTCACAGTACAGTGTACTATTGTACACATGGGGGAAGAACATGTCTGTAATGTTGTTGGTGGAACAGTTTGTGGATATCTCCGTGCACATCTGAAAGAAAAGGGCACAGTGATTAAAGTACACCGGTCAGTTCCGACGAAGCAAAGAATGTGTGAGAATGGCTTATAAAGTGCACAGTTCTACTTATTCAAACTTCTTGGCTGATGTTGCTATAGCAACAGTGTCAGTATAACAAACTAGTGGGTGCAGTGAGGTGTTAGTGACATAGCACTGGGTGTGTTCTTCCACATTCATGCACCCCAATGCTACCTCATGAGTGTGCCCCCCACACCGACCCAGAAGTCCTCTGCTACCGAGGCAGGTCCAAGGCCACATCCAGTGGGGTCAGCACACTCAATGAACTCTGTGTCAATGTCGAAGCACTTCAGTGTGCCTCCAGTGCCATTGTAGAACAGACCTAAGGCAGAAGAGGAGAGAAGGGCCACTATCAAATTACAGGGCAAGGAAGTCTAAAGGAGGTAGCGATGCACTATGAAATTCCCAGCATTGCACAGCTGTACTACATTTGACAGCACATTCTAGCAGAAACCCTGCCATGTGGGCACTAGAGAAAGACAGTTAATATGCAACAACAAATGCACATAGACACACAGACACACACACACAGACACACACACACACACACAGACACACACACAGACACACACACACACACACACACACACACACACACACACAGCCACACACACACACACACACACACACACACACACACACACACACACACACACACACACACACACACACCAGCTGCCTTGGCCAGTCCCCTCATGACGTCTGTTGTCTGGCTCTCCAAGAGGTATGTACAAGACACCTACACACAGCAAGAGACACACAGTGAACAGGTACAGGCAATACATGAAACTACATGTTCCATTCTCGTCCAAGATAGCACATACTGTACATAAGGTGTGCAGCACAGTTGTCACTGACTCACATTGACAGGATAGGCCGGGAGTGGTGCGAGGAAGGACGCTGGATAGGGGTAGTCAACCATTGCTAGTGAAGTGAAAGAGTTTCTCACCCAACCCAACAGATGCTCTACCTGTGGGGAGGAGAGGAGGAGGGATGGGAAGAGGAAGGAGGACAGGGGAAGGGTGGAGAGGGGAGGAGAAGGGAGGGAAGGAGAGGGGAGGACAGGGGAGAGATAGAGAGGGGAGGAGATGGGAGGGAAGGAGAGGGGAGGACAGGGGAGAGATAGAGAGGGAAGGAGAGGGGAGGGAAGGAGAGGGGAGGACAGGGGAAGGAAGATTGAGGAGGAGGAGGATCACAGAAGATGGGGAACTATGGAGAAGAAGCGTGCTACAATGCTTGGACATAAGCACCCAACATCCAAGTAGAACAATGGCAAAAGGTCAAAAGGAAGAAGGTGGGGATATGAGATCATGGGAAGGAAACAGAAAAGGAGGCAAAGGGAATGGGAGGGGCTGGGATGGGAAGGAAGTACAGAGGAACTGGACATAAGCCTTACTAAATACATCTGATAATTTAGTGATGGCAAAGGCAAATTGCAATGCATTGCATAAAGTGCCCCCTTTCACATACGTACCTTGTCTGACGTTAGAGGCTTGCACAGCTGAAATGAGTCAGTGATCTGCTTGAGACCTACCCGGCAGCAAACACAACCAGTAATACACAATGCAGGAATGACAGTCCTGTCAGACGGTGGAAGGCAGCATACCTGCCTCTCCCTGTCTGGCAAGCTCTATCACACGAGATATGGCTCTCCGCACTATTACAGGGCATTGAGCGTTGGCGGAGGAAAAGTCCTATACAGAAGGAGCAATAAATACACTAAAGTCCTGTCACAATACAATGCATAGCATACACACACATGCACACATGTCACAGACATTCACAAAAGCAAGCACACACACACACTCGAGAACTAACCCATGCAAGCACACAAACGCACACACGATAAACACACACAACGTCACAGAGTCACTAGATTGAGCCATCCACATATCACCCGAGGCTGCAGCACCAAACACCTATTGTTGGCTGGTTGCGTATTCATAATCACTGGTGCTGTAAATGTCAGAGCGCTTACGTATGTGTTTACCTGATTATGGTGAAATTCAGACACACAGAACGCTGCAACCCCACAATGTCATACGAACAAGCTGACCTTAGTGACACCTTCAAAGAACGCATAGGCATCCGTCTCCCCTGCCACCAGGTAAATGGGTGCACTGGCGGCCAAAGCAGCATCCACCAAGTTGGGGTACTTGAAGCGAAGGTAGGCACTCAACATGCCTCCATAGCTGTGAACACAGCAACAGGAGACAGTAACTAGTTCTGTAGCCACAGATTCATTGGGTGCCCAGGTACCCCAAATTCAAAATAATTATGTATGATTATCCAATCTAGCAGTTCCTCGATCAGGGCTACCATTCATTTTTGGCCTATGCAATAATAAATGGCCACAAATCGTTGGTTTTGGATCTGTTTACCAATGGCTTTCTAATTTAGCACATTCTAACAATATTATCCATTTATTCATTTTACTTGTTTGTTGCATACACAGCAAAATGATGATTTCACGCTCAGTAGCAGAGCCTCACATCCATTCTACCAACAAATGGTAGACACTCGGCTGCATTTAATCATGATCCAAATTAATGGTTGATTGATTAATTGCAATATATGCCTCAGACAATATTTCACGTAACCACTCCAAGCTGGAATATACCAGAATTTTCTTATTTTAACGTATAATCACAGAGGATAGAAGGAAGTGTGAATCACTCATACATCCATGTTTATACTACTGTACTATGGGGCTGCATTGGACAAGATTCAGTGGCAGGTAGGCTCACCTTCCTCCAAATGCCACCACTTTGTTGATCTTGTATTCCTGCTTCAACTGGGTGAGGAGAACGGCATAGTCTGCCAGGGCCTGCTCCACAGACAGGTAGCCGATGTTGTCACCAGTGAAGGATGCACTACCAAATGGGAGGGACTTTCCATAGTACCTCTGTTGCGGATGGAAAGTAGATCGATGGCGTAAAGGTGAACAGGTTGCTGGTGACACATCACAGCAGACATGTTGACTGGTATAAGATCATTAAACACAATGACTATTACAAACATTAATTGATTACAATTTTACAATCCTTTGTGAATTGAAAATTCACCAAAACCGCAAAAAAGCTGGGCCATGCATATTTAATATGCCATAGCTACACCTCGGTTTTGTGGAATGGGAAGCCTTGTTTTTGATACGTGGCAACAAAAATTAAATGCTATTGAGGTAGGAATACAACCTAACACATGTAAGTAACTCACATGCTCTGCAAACACAACAAGTGCCCCGACGTCCTTAGCGAACTCAAAGACGAAACCGCTGTTTTCCCAAAATACCTCAATTGCGGCCTCATTGCCGGGATAGAAGAAGAGAATGTCACTGCCGTGAAATTGCTCTACAAAACAAGCATATTAAAGCAAGAAACTCATGCATTTGCTACAGTAGCTTCATGCAGCCATTGTACATAGAACACCGACTGCCTGTGCGCAATGCGCGTGCGACTTGACGACGAACGAACCTGAGATGAGATATCTGGCTTGAAAGGTCGCCCTGTTCTTGTAGTTGAAATGGTCCACGTAGTGTGTGGTGTAATTCTCCTTGTACGGGTAGTTGGCACTACAAACAACAAACAGTACTGTAGCGAGATGCGCTGAAAGAACAAACACTGCACTCCCGGGCGCCATTTAAAGCCGTTTTTCTTGGGCGTGGCGCCAGGCGGATTAGGTGACTGTTGGACCAGCTTTGCTGGTTGCTAACCCTAAGTGTGTGCCTGCTGCATGGAGCTGTCCAGCTTCTACCCCTGTGTCTTTCTCTGGCTGCCTCTTGGACTATTAAGAGCAGCTTCATCTGTCGCCCAACCGCCTCCTTTGCTTCCCGCTCGTTTCCTTCCTGACTGCTGGGATTCCTCGGCCGTTGGACTCCGTGTTCGCACGCCAGGAAAGGAGCGGTCCGCTCCGTCGTCCAGCGTGTCAGTGGATGGAGCAGGGCCTTCGCGCCTGGCGAGTGGGTTGCATTCGGAAATATTATAAGGAAGTGCCGCAGTGGTTGCTATCTGCATCAGCCTTTGCAGCTAGCCTCGTGGTCTTCCGACATGATACCAACCTTGCACTTTATATTAGGCCATGCACAGTTGATTCACTGAGAAAGTTAAAACCTTTAGCTGGTGATCTAAATGATGAACAATGCAAGTTGGAGAGGCTGGGTAAATTGCATGTAGCAGGGGACAACATAAACTGCAAACTTAACTTGTCTGGCCTTATGGGAGGACAATCCACCTCATGTAGTACGCAGAGTGCAGCCCAAGAGTTATGTGGGACCTATATATGGGTGCACTCGCTTCTGATCTAATAATAGCTTTGTACACTGTCAATGCACCTTTCATTCCTTCATACAGTGGAGCCTGTCTAAGGTGGTCACTGTGTTATGCAGCCACTTCAAAAACAGCCAGCCTCCTTGGCCCCAAATTGCACAGGAAAACGCTGCTACCTCTGTAGAGCAGCCACCCCTCCAATAGATTCCACTTCACACATGGACATATGCACCTCACAATGCATTGTTGGGAGCACACAGCAGTTTACATAACTGGGCAGGTACAGGAAATTGTGCAATCTTTGCAACAAAAGAAGTGGTTTCAGTCACGTGCACCCCCACAAAGGGATATACACTAGCGGTACTACATCACCTGTTTGGAGGGATTTCATTGGTGAACGTGATCAACTGCTTTTCGGTTTGCGTTGCAAAGATTCCACAATCTCCTGTACAATAAACTGTCACACAGCAATTAACACAAAATACACAATCGGCCTCTATACCTTGATAATTATATTATGTTACACACACAATGTTTATGGGCACACTTAAAATGTCACAGGAGTGGTCCTGTGAAGAGAGGGCTTTCTTCAGTCAGTATCAGGAATCGTACGGGATGGGATCTTCGCTGTCCCTCCGCTTTTTTGTTCTTAGCGGTGTCCACGACAACAACAAAGCCACCATGGACAATGCTGTACCCGCAATGTACAGCATGTATGTCCACCCCACTTCACACCTCCCCAAGCTGTATATGTCAGATCGACAGATCATGACAACCCTATTGGCAGAGAACCCCACAGGGAAGAGGAAGACTGTTGCAACCAATGCGAGAACTGCAAGATGGAGGGAGAGATACAATGATAAGCACTCACATCACGTCACCAGATTATGAAACAAGATCAAAGGGGCATAGCACATACAGTACTTCAGAGTTGGATGACAATCAGACGTCACAATCTAGGACAGATGACACAGTGGTACAGTCATTTCAGAGTGTCTAGTCCAGAACGACAGTACACTCAATTACATGAATAAAGCATTAGAACAGCAGATTGCAATGCTTCCATTGTGGATTAATGTCCTCACACGTGCAAGCACTTGCTTGAAGAAATCCAAACAAGAAACCCCAAAACAACTGTACCACTTAGTGATATTGTTAACAGACTAGGATATACAGTTCATGCTCTTCACCACAACAAGCCTACAGCTGCATCCGTTCATCACACTAACTGTAAGTTAATTGGTCACACACACAGTCATGCTGGTGATTGGGGTGGGAATGTTTACGTTCAGAGGTGAGTTTGTGAGTTCAATAAACATTCACAAACCACTTTGCTACATAATTTATGGATACAGTGGCTTCACGAGTCCCGATTGACATTTGTGCATTGCACTCGATCACGTGAGTAAAGTATTGCAATGATAGGCTCACACATAGATCGAAGCACATGCTTATCCCGTGTGAACCTATCTATCCAGTACTTTACTCATGTGATTGAGTGCAATGCGCAAATGTCAATCGGGACTAGAAATCGTGAAACCACTGTATGCATGCTCTTATAACTCACCCTTTACCATTTTGGACAAACACTCTGAAAATAAACTGTATGGTTGTGCCACTGGAACTATAAGTCAAACGGACCAATCGAATACACTAAAACTGACCAATCAAATGCGCTAAAATTGACCAATCAAATATGCCAAAACTGACTAATCAAATACGCCATGCCTAACGATGCACACTTAGTCACGCAACCAGTATGGCACATTTGATTAGCCAGTTTGACTTCCAATTTCATGTTTGCGTGTCGACCAACCAGAAATCACACTTAGTACATTACAGAATCCAACACCTAATGATAGTTCTCCCATAAGCATGAAATTGACCCATTACTAATAGCAACATGCTTGATTGGTCCACTTGATGCACAATTTTGTACTCATTGAACCACCAACCTTCTTAGAACAGGACACAGGAAAGAAGAAAGCACAAAACCTAAAGACAGTCACATCCACCAATAAGAGTACTTGAAACAAGTGACATCACGGATATGTGGACACCGTGATCAAGTCCAGCCTAGCCCAGTCCAGCCCACAACTACAATTTTAAGAATTATTGGGGGGCTACAGCTTCCTAGCCCCCCCCCCCCCCCCCCCATTCCACCACTCTTGTATATAGCCCTTTCACTTGGACCCACTAAAGCAGATCTGCTGCTTAGACAGAAACTGCAGCACTATTCTCACTTTACATCAGACACAAGTGTATTCACATGTACACATTACAGATGTGACTACAGTGGGACCTGTCTAAGAAGGTCACTGAGTTAGGCAGCCATCTCTCTAAAACAGCCAGCCTCCCTGGCCCCAAATGGCACTAAAGCATTGCAATACACCTCTGTAAAGCAGCCACCTCTCTAGAAAAGGTCAGTTAGGAATGGCCCGAAGGTGGCTGTCTTAGACACGTTTCACTTCACTTCTGTAGCAGGACTTCTATTTCAAAGAATACCGCTGCCTTCTTAGCATTACATAAACACTGACATCTGCTAACTAAATACACCGGAAGAACATTTAGCGTTTGTTTCTTTCCTAAATGGCTATGAGTCTTACTGATGGCAAATATATAAGCTGTGCACCATATTAGTGGTGACGTTCTTCACAATCAGTTCTAGTGCTATCAGATTAGCCATTAGGGGTTCTGCCTTCCCTTGCCGCCAAGTCAAGTGGGGCTTCACTGAAGGCAGTAGCTCACTACTCCTTGGATGGGGTCAGCTATACTGGGAGGTCTCTGAAATCGGTAGTGAATTTTCACAATAATTAGTCACACACTTAGCGGATGTTTACAATGTTTACCTCTCTGTTCAATTTCATGGATGCTTTAATGAGCACAAAACTGCTAAACGCGTGTCAATGAGCGCATAATTTCTTCTCTGTCTCAGCTACAGCTCATTGAGCAAGGTGCCCACAACAGCCTACAATAGCCCCACAATCCATTGTCCCAATCACACGCAACACAATTGATCACACACAGACCCTTTAAAGTTTAGAGTCGGTTGTCCACACCGGTACCGGTATCCGGGAATTGCTTGCACGATATTATACAGATTCACATGCATACTTACAGTATAATCATAAAATCTAGTGTTGATATACGTAGATCGCAATCTAGAGATTTATATAGATATACGTACTTCTAAAGTTTATGTATAATACCATGCTTACGACTCTGGTAGCCGGTGCCTGGTACGGACAAGTGTTTGTGTCAAGTGAGTTGTATAGAGCGTCCCGTCATAGTCGACTGACCCGTGCATTGCGACATCAGGGCTAGAAATTACGACACCACTGTAGCAAGTAGGCTGCTGTGTGTGTCTCTGTGTCAATGCACAGTTGATTTCAGAATGGCTGCGTCCAAAATGGCAAATGGTGAATGGTGTGATGTCATAATGAAAAGCAATACCGGTGTGACATAATGACAAGCAACAATACTAACAATGATGTCACACCGGATGGACATTCAGCCACTTAGGACAGCCACTATGACACGGGTGTTTTGCCGTGGAAACCTAATTATTCCACAATATTGTTTGCCCCCCAAAACAGCATCTTTCCCCCTATGCTGGCTATGTGTGACAGATATGAATTATTCCTCCGTTTTTTTGGGAGAAATGGTTCAGTGCACTCGATTGCTAGTAATTGTTTAGGCATTTTGGTTTAGGTCAGACCTTACGCAAGTTTGAGGAACGTGTGTATGTGCATGACAGTTAGCATTATAATAATGCACGTGTATAAATTAATACACATGTCCTTAAAAGGCAAGTTTGATAGATCACGTCCACAATCATGTGCTGTGCATTGGTTGACATTAGCAGATTGGTTAGTCAGAGATAGAACATAAAAGACTGATTAAGTCCAGCAGCCGGCTTGCTTTGATCTCAACTGGTCCATTAGTACTGTGCGTAGGTGAGGAGCTCCCACTGCCAACCAGATCTAGAGCTTCAAACATACCTACAATCAAGCACAGTTGTGTATCTTATTACATGAACAGCGGCAGGCGTGGGAAAGAATCCTACTTATAGTAGCCTGTAGCTTGACCTACGTAGAAGCTTGCCAACTGCACTAGGCCTTGTCTGATGCACGGTAGATTGTGGCAAACAATTATGTAAGCACACACAATTTGACAAACATAATTATGCAGTACAGTAATTTACAATTTTATTCCCAATGCATACATCACATGGTTCACAATGAGGCGCACATGCCACATGACATCCTTAATAATCACTTCACATATGTCATTCTCCCATCTTTAGCAGTGGAGGCGTCCCCTCTTCTCGCATTGTCTTGGGAGAGAACAATGTATGTGAAGGAGTAGAATTGATACAGTGGAACCTGTCCAAGATGGTCACCGTGTTAAGCAGCCACCTCTCTAAAGCAGCCAGCCTCCCTGGCCTCAAACAGCGCTAAAGCATTGCAATCTACCTCTGTAGAGCAGCCACGTCTCTATGAAGGTCAGTTAGAATTGGCCCATTGGTGGTTGTCTTAGGCAGGTTTCACTGTATGTTGATATCACATGGAAATGGGAGTTATATGATGCAGATTACACGCAATTGGGACTAGAATCATAAACTACTGACAACCGAATACAAACTGTTGTAAGTGCCTGCTTCACTATGTATTGTATTGTTCTAACAAAAACTGTTGTCAAAATGTGAACATGCTTCAGTAAGCACACAACATACGTCCGACTGGAGGCATGTTTTTATCTACTACAGCTCACGCTCACAGTAAAAGTGCTAGCACTATTCAAAGAAGCAGAGCAAATACATTCACAAAGACACACCACTGCACATCAGATATTCTTGACACACAGACCATGAATGGTGTAGTCATGTGGTCATCATATGTCAAGGAACACAGTACCCTTTCCCCTACAAATGTACCCTTGCGTGCTCACCCACCCACTCACACCCACACCCACACCCACCCACCCACACCCACACACACACACAATGGAGCATCAATACACAATAGTCTTACGTGCCAGCCCATATTATTGCACAATCACGTGTATTTCTTTGCGGTTATGCAAATAGGGGCTGGGAGCAAGACTACATGATACTACATGATGATAGACATGGGAGAGTAACACGCCACAAATGTGAACTGACAATGTGCAGACCAATGAAGATACCAAGAATAGCATACCTCGTATAGAAACCGTGCACCTTAGAAGAGGTACAATCACATGTAACAAAACTGCAACATGACTGTCAAAGGAGAAGTCTAAGAAGCAAACAGGAGAAGTGTCAAATCTATTCACAACTCAAGAAGAGTTAATAAAATGACAATCTTCACAGCAACAGAGAGTAATTGATCTGAACTTCGTAACACTGGTGTTTGCTGCATTCACCAGCACATTGCCATCTCGAGACGGATGCACTATCTACACAAATAGCCGGACAGGTGATCCACTCATGGCATCAGATGCCTTCCCAGGTGTGTGTGTGAGTTGTATTATATTACACATACCAGGAATAAAACAAATGCCACAAGTATGTGGCCTTAGTTCAACACCACCCCCTTAAAGTTCTTTGAAGTTCATATTCAATAATATAACACAAGGAAACTACAAAAGCCACGCATAATTGAATAAGAACACTTTTTAATTATTAATAATATTATAGTACTCATAAAACTGCCAGCTTTGCACTTTTGCAATAAATGTGCAGGTTTTAAACATTATTTTTATGGCATAATAATATTCTTTGATGCCCTATTCTGTGCCCTTACAAAGACTAACACATTGTGATCGCACGCCATTGGAACGGTGTGAAAGTCTTTTTCTGAAAGTGTGAATACAGCACAAATGAGGAAACAGAAAGTGCAGGATGAATGGACCGGTGTAAACACTTCCCAAAACGAATGACTACACACACGCACACGCTTCACACACTGACATTGAATATATGCCAGGTAGCAACTGTGGTTGTGGTCCAACACCGTTTCTGTTCACCCTTGCACACACTGCAGGCAGCACTGTGTAAGGGCTCATAATAAAGTGTATACTGTACGTATTAATGTACGTCATACACAGACGCGCGCGCGCGCGCACACACACACACACACACACACACACTCACTCACTCACGGCCAGTGGACTCACCACTAATGAGCTGGACACCAGCTGTAAGCAAAGTGACTATTTTGCTAAACAGCCTCGGAATCATCATCCCAAACACAGAGGTGACGGCCACCAGTATCAGAAAACACGCTCCTGCCCCCATCAAGATGGTACAGACTCTCCACCAATCTGAGAACATCTCATTAAAAGAGAGGTAATCTTCACACTGAATGGTAATTTGGGAGGAGTAATTGGCGCAGATGCGGTACGAGGACATTGAGCTCCAGCGTCCATCTGCCTCCTGCAGCTGAATCCAGTTTGAGAAGTAAACGGATACGCCGACAACAATGGCAGAGAATATCGACAACAATGACCAGATGTAAGCCGGCCACGTGTAGCTAGACCAACAGCACATTTCTGAAAGACTCGACTGTATTCTCTGAGCACAATGAATCCCTTGGCTTCTTTTACAGAAGGAATGTGTACACGCTTATAATAGCGCGTTATGAGTGGGCGCAATATAAATTTTGTCTCCCCGGTCCCGCCGGGGGAAGTGGACACGCCCTTCCTAGTAGACACACCCATGGGTTGCAGTGCAGAAGCCAGTGTTCTATTTATAGTAACATATGCCCCTAAACCTGTTACTAAATTTAGAGTAGGGGATTTCCGTTGTAGGATATTTCCAACCCATCAATCTGGTGCAGAACCCCCTGGCCCAGTGCGCTGCTCGGCTACTGCGGCAGAGCTAGGAGCCGCTGAGCAGAGGTTGAACCGTAGCGATGGCTTTTGTCAATAGACTGAAGAAGGCCTTGAGAAAGGGAAGAACAGTGGAACTTCCGCCAGGTAGCCATTGATTAACTGATTGAATGAATTATTTCCTTGTATCTCTACTTAGCCTAAGTGTGTAGTCTAGTGAGTCCTGTTAAACACCGCATACCAAGTGTCACTACATGAGTTTTAATTTAATTCCCTTATGTCAGCAATTCAACAACAATTCACGGGGGGGGGGGGGAATTAGTAGGGATGAATTCTGATTCGACAGTGTTTTCACGTACAGTTCCACTTCTGGTAAGCATCTGTTTCAGATTCACAGTCTAATTAACTGGGTTGGAGAACAGCTGTTGAGTCTCCTGTACCCTATTGTGGGGTCTGCCATTCTCATGGAATGATGCCGATATCCTCTAAAGGATTATTATTGCATGTGTGTGTGTGTGTGTGTGTGTGTGTGTGTGTGTGTGTGTGTGGTGTGTGTGGTGTGTGTGTGTGTGTGTGTGTGTGTATGTGTGTGTGTGTGTGTGTGTGTGTGCGTGTGCGTGTGCGTGTGCATTGCCCCAATGTACAGTGGTGTGTGCACCTGTAAAGGTGCGTCCCTGCATTGTGGGCGCAACCATAGCACCTCTTTTTAAATATGTAGTAGCGTGTGTCTATGCAGTGTAATTGGCTTACTGTTTATGTACTGTGTGTCCGGGTGCATGTGTGCATATGTGCCTGCAGATGAAGAAGAAGCAGCGTACATGTTGCTGTCTGTGGTCATGCAAAACCAGTTTCGCCAACTCTCTGAGCTACTGGATAGCTCCTACTTCAGCATCGACTACCAGTTTGGCAAAGGGAGGAGAACGCTTCTGCACTCTGCTGCAAGGTAAGGATGATTCACTAGAATAATTATGCAATGTATGGCAGTGTTGATGTAGAGAATTGTATGTGTTATGTGGGGCTTTCAGCACTAGTTTTGCATTTAGCAATGCAGTTTTCACAAGCAGAGATGTTTCTGCATCTTTCTCATATTGTAGCGTGGGAGCACTTGAATGTATTGATGTGTTGTTACGGAGAGGAGCAAACCCGAACCAGCCGGATATGTTGGACGTGCACGCACTCTACCATGCGGCCCGTAATGGGTGAGCTAACAATGACTCTGCTGTTTTAAGCTACAGTGTTTAATAGTAACACAACCTTCATACTGAGTGTGTGTGTGTGTTCAGTGCACAGCCAGAATAGTTCCTTCTCAATTATTTGTTATACTCTTGGAGGATCTAGCTAGGGAGGTCTCTGGGTGATTTGTAGGGTGTGAAACCTCCTGGGAACCCAAAATCCCTTCATGTCACTCAAATCCCCCCTGTACATATAGTAAGTTAAAGTAGTACTATTTTACGAAACATGAACATTGTGTTACAGTACATGGCCTAAATATGTAGTCATTCAAGAATGTGTGATGGACTGAATACACCTAAACATATCGTCCCCTTCTTCATTCTAATTCTTGAAACATACTGGGCCTAGCATTCAAAATGGCAACCTGGTACACTGTGTACTCTCTCTATTGCTTGCTATGTCCGTGGAACTCACAATGTGTTGGAGTGCTGGTGTGGGTGATTGCTCTTTTACCTGTCTGTAGTCATGCGAGGTGCGTCAAGAAGCTGCTAGAGGCTGGCTCAGACATCTACTGCAGGGACACAAGTGGGTTGACTGTGGTAAGCTCACCTCAGCAGACTTGTGGGGCCATTGTGTACCCACTGCATGCGTACGTATGTACAGTACGTGCATAAAGTGGAATGGTAGGCATTATCCTTAATAGTAAGAGGTGTGCTTTTGTCGGTGTTATTTCAGAGGCTATTCTGCTGTGATCTCAAGTTAAGTCCTTATGGTACTGTATGTATGTGTAGATGGGTTTATGTACGTTCTGAGCTGTATTGGGAATTATATTACTAACAAATAAGGGATTGTGTGGTGGCGAGAATTGTTGCTTCTGTCATTTCTTCTCAGCTTCACTGGTTAGCCTGCAGTGGGAGAGTAGCACTTATCTCCTCCTTTTTGGATCACGGCGCCTCCCCAGATGCCACTGTAAGGACGTCTTTGCACTTGCAGCTTTTTACCCCTTGGCTGCACATTATTCGCCTATATGCACGGTTTCTACCTGCAGGATGTGCAAGGACAGACTCCAATGCACTTTGCATGTCAAAATGGACACGTAAAGGTACTTAGGTTGGAGTGGGCATCTGTAGTATTGATCATGACATGTAGCTATTGTTTCGACTACAAACGGCTCCAGATTAACTTTAGCTACTATATGCACAGTACAAAGGCGCAAAGCAGTAAATGAGGTACAATAGGATGTTCAACTGTGCTAGTCATCTTAAGCTACCAAACTGTCTGGCTATTTTGAAGCTGAAAGGTCTTTCTTGGTCAAAATGTTCTACTGTATGTGTTGGCTCAGTAGACTGGCACCTGAGTCACTCTCTGCCATAGCATGACACTTTTTCACATCTGCTGCAGACTCTTGAATAGCATGTGCGTGTGTATATGCATGAATATGGAGTTCCTGTGGCACTTGTAAGGGTGTACGTACTACGTAGTTTGTTTGCCTGTGCCTGCAGGCTGTGAATCTCCTCGTGGAAAGAGGTGCAAGCTGCCACACGGTTGACAATGTTGGCAGGACGCCACTGTACAGTGCATGCAAGTAAGCTAGCCTGCTTTACCACAGTATGAATATACTGCATGTTGGGACAAGGAGAGGTAGGCTGAGATTCTTGCTGCGGCACGGCAGGCACTGACCTCTTCTTGTCTCAACAGAGCTTCATCATTGTTGCAGAGAGGTACATACGTAGCTGTGTTAGTGAGGAGCTGTTGAGCGATATTGTAACCACTGTGATTCAAAATTGATCAATCGCTGGGACACTTCTGTCCGTAAATCTTCGTCTTAGTGAAAATTATTATCACTAAGAAGAACATTCTGAAGTATAAATGTGTGACTTGTCTGTTGTTTCTTGTGACTGATTTCAGGAATGGTCAGATTCATTGCCTGGAGATCCTTCTTCGCCATGGAGCGGCGTGTACCCCCAGCAAGGATGGGCTGCATCCTCTGGACATGTGTATCAAGGCAGGTGTTAGCGTGTGTTGTCCCATCGCTGTGATAAGTGACACCGCAGAGAAACCCGTCTAAGACGGTCACTGCGGTAGGGCAACAGCTTATCGTAAGCAGCCAACTTCCCTGGGCCCAAACAGCACCAGCATAGCACTGGAAACATTGCAGTCTACCTCTGTAATGCAGCCATGTCTCTATAAAGGGTAATTACAGCCTACAATGCCTGTTTCACTGTATAACAGCAACAGAGAAACTGCAGTGGAACCTGTTTAAGACAACTGCCTGTGGGCCAATTCTAACTGACCTATGTATATAGAGAGGTGGCTGCCCTACAGAGGTAGATTGCAATGTTTTAGTGCTATTTGGGTCCAGTGAGGGTGGCTGTCTAAGTCAATGACCATCTCAGACGAGTTTCACTGTATGCTGTTTCTTGGTGGACATGCAGAAGACCACTATTGAACAGTCTCTTTGCTGCGTCTTATCTTACTGTTTGAGACTGCACAGTGCAAGGCTAGTAGTGTAGAGAGGGAAAAATTTGGTTGAGACGCCACGAAGTATGTGGCAGGGCCTTAACCATGTGTTGAATGTACGTCCGGAGACGTTCTCGTCCTTATCGAGGGAGATGCTAACCTTCTCTCGGCTCATACAACACAATATACGCGTTGCCGAATTGTATTTATAGTATGTGTACATGTGGTTAGAACACTTGTGGTCATGATAATATTTATATGTGTTTACAGGCGTATATTTTGTATATAAATGTAGGAAGGCTACACAGAATGTGTAGTGCTGCTGGTGAAGAGGTACCCTGAGCTGCTGAAACACATGCTCAGCCTAGCAATGAAAGAAGACCTGCCTGAGGAGAAGGTAAGAGGGAAGGCCTTTCTGGCCAGGCAGTTTGAACCATTCCCAAGCTTGTGGGCTGTGCAGCTGCAGTGAAAATCATTGTGTTCACACCCTCACCCCTCCTACAGTTGGTTAGTGCTCTGAAGTCTGTGATGTTGGATCATGTTGACGTGGGGAGTGGACTGCCCTTGCTGGAGACCATCTCAATGAAAGTACAGCAAACTGGCATGGAGCTACTCAGGTAGGGAATTCCCTGTAGGAGTCCCTGTGGAGTAGGATCTTTAGCTGTAATTGCCCTATAAAGTCCACTAGCGGGATGCCCTGTTAGTGATGTAATTTGCTGAAAGCCAGCTGTGATGTCTTCTTATTCCCTTGTCTTGTGTTTCCATAGCAATAACAGTGATGCGGCTGCCCTGACCTTAATGTTCCTGAGGGGAGTCCGCATCTTGTGCCAGCTGTGTACCTCACCCCTCAGCCCCACCCCTTCAACCACACCCACTCCTGCTCATGACTCTATTAGAGTTAGAAGCAGCACAACTACTGCCAGTGGAACGCAGCATCAGCAGTCTTCCTCCCTCTCTCCTACACCCCAGACCAAGAGCTCTTCCTTCTCCTTCCCTGCCTCTTCCCAAACAACAGCGGTAGACGTTTTGGAGGTCTTGGAGCCTATTTGGAATGCACTGGGCTCCTGGTTTGTAATGCTGGCTGAGGAAGTGAGAAGAACAGCAGAGGAGGAAGCTGCCTGCAGTGAGTTTGCACGGCCTCAACCCTGTGCTACAGGGATTGCTGCAAGGAAATGGTCTCCAGTCCATCATATGCCATTAATTCTAACCTCATGTAGTTGTACCAGGCCAGGTTCATCCCCAGGCCAAGCCGCAAGCCATACCAGAGGTCGCAGCTGCCATTGTGAGCAGCGTTCCTCCTGTTCGGCGACATGTCTACCTCTCGGAGAAGGCCAAGAAGAAGAACTACCGACAAAGCCTCAACTTGGAGCGGTTGACTGTGCCACCAATCCTGGCACAGAGGAGCTCCTCAGTTGAGGACACCATTGACAAAGAGTGGCAGGAGGGTGACGGCAGTCCTCCAAGTGAGCATGGGGGTTACGTTCAGTAACAAGATTCATTAGTTTCAACAACATTCATTTAGTGTATTCACCCCTTTGAGCATAGGCATCGTTGGTGCTACAGTGGAAAACCTGTCTAAGACAGCCACCTATGGACTAGTTGTGAATGGCCTTTATAGAGAGGTGGCTGCGTTGCAGAGGGGTAGGCAGCATACTTTAGTGCTATGTTAGAGTTAATTGGAACTAGAGATGCTGGCTATTGTAGAGAGGTGGCTGCCTTATACAGTGACCATCTTAGACAGGTTTCACTGTATTTAGCTGTGTTGCTGTGGAGTATTCACAGTAGGGAAGTGCTGAAAGAGTGAAAAGGCATGGTGCGTGTAAGGGCTCATCTGTAGACATACTGTATATACTAGAGCTTGACTTTCTGCATTTCCAGTGAATATTCCCTAGGTAAATTGGACACCGTGTGTGTTTGCAATCGTTTCTTTAGAGGCAGACAAGGAGTCGCCAGTGGATGTGATGGCAGACCGGTTGTGTGCTGCAATGCATGCCTTTGCTCTGTGCTGCCAAGCTCACACCAACCTCAAGGCGGCGCGGTAAGGGGCCCACCAGAAAGACAAGGACGTGCCTTGTCATCACATTACATCACAATGAGTGCCGTGTGTATGCATGTGGTTCTTGTATGTACCTGTGAGAGTGGGACGTGTGTGTGGTGTGGATGCATAAAGTTGTCCTGGGGGACAGGCTGGCTTGTGTGTGTACTGCCCAGTGTGTATGTATGTGCTGTGTGTGTGTAGAGGCTGTATGTGCTGTGTGTGTGTAGAGGCTGTATGTGCTGTATGTGTGTAGAGGCTGTGTGTGCTGTGTGTGTGTAGAGGCTGTATGTGCTGTGTGTGTGTAGAGGCTGTATGTGCTGTGTGTGTAGAGGCTGTATGTGCTGTATGTGTGTAGAGGCTGTGTGTGCTGTGTGTGTGTAGAGGCTGTATGTGCTGTATGTGTGTAGAGGCTGTATGTGCTGTGTGTGTGTAGAGGCTGTATGTGCTGTGTGTGTGTAGAGGCTGTATGTGCTGTGTGTGTGTAGAGGCTGTATGTGCTGTATGTGTGTAGAGGCTGTATGTGCTGTGTGTGTGTAGAGGCTGTATGTGCTGTATGTGTGTAGAGGCTGTATGTGCTGTATGTGTGTGTAGAGGCTGTATGTGCTGTGTGTGTAGAGAGGCTGTATGTGCTGTGTGTGTGTAGAGGCTGTATGTGCTGTGTGTGTGTAGAGGCTGTATGTGCTGTATGTGTGTAGAGGCTGTATGTGCTGTGTGTGTAGAGAGGCTGTATGTGCTGTGTGTGTGTAGAGAGGCTGTGTGTGCTGTGTGTGTGTGTAGAGGCTGTATGTGCTGTGTGTGTGTAGAGAGGCTGTGTGTGCTGTGTGTGTGTGTAGAGGCTGTGTGTGCTGTGTGTGTGTAGAGGCTGTATGTGCTGTGTGTGTGTAGAGAGGCTGTGTGTGCTGTGTGTGTGTGTAGAGGCTGTATGTGCTGTGTGTGTGTAGAGGCTGTATGTGCTGTATGTGTGTAGAGAGGCTGTATGTGCTGTGTGTGTGTAGAGGCTGTATGTGCTGTGTGTGTGTGTAGAGGCTGTGTGTGCTGTGTGTGTGTAGAGGCTGTGTGTGCTGTATGTGTGTAGAGGCTGTATGTGCTGTGTGTGTGTAGAGAGGCTGTGTGTGCTGTGTGTGTGTGTAGAGGCTGTATGTGCTGTGTGTGTGTAGAGGCTGTGTGTGCTGTGTGTGTGTAGAGGCTGTATGTGCTGTATGTGTGTAGAGAGGCTGTATGTGCTGTGTGTGTGTAGAGGCTGTATGTGCTGTGTGTGTGTGTAGAGGCTGTGTGTGCTGTGTGTGTGTAGAGGCTGTATGTGCTGTGTGTGTGTACGTAGAGGCTGTATGTGCTGTATGTGTGTAGAGAGGCTGTATGTGCTGTGTGTGTGTAGAGGCTGTATGTGCTGTGTGTGTGTAGAGAGGCTGTATGTGCTGTGTGTGTGTAGAGGCTGTATGTGCTGTGTGTGTGTAGAGAGGCTGTATGTGCTGTGTGTGTGTAGAGGCTGTATGTGCTGTGTGTGTGTAGAGAGGCTGTATGTGCTGTGTGTGTGTAGAGGCTGTATGTGCTGTGTGTGTGTAGAGGCTGTATGTGCTGTGTGTGTGTAGAGAGGCTGTATGTGCTGTGTGTGTGTAGAGGCTGTATGTGCTGTGTGTGTGTAGAGAGGCTGTATGTGCTGTGTGTGTGTAGAGGCTGTATGTGCTGTGTGTGTGTAGAGAGGCTGTATGTGCTGTGTGTGTGTAGAGAGGCTGTGTGTGCTGTGTGTGTAGAGAGGCTGTATGTGCTGTGTGTGTGTAGAGGCTGTATGTGCTGTGTGTGTGTAGAGGCTGTATGTGCTGTATGTGTAGAGAGGCTGTATGTGCTGTGTGTGTGTAGAGAGGCTGTATGTGCTGTGTGTGTAGAGAGGCTGTATGTGCTGTGTGTGTGTAGAGAGGCTGTATGTGCTGTGTGTGTGTAGAGAGGCTGTATGTGCTGTGTGTGTAGAGAGGCTGTATGTGCTGTGTGTGTAGAGAGGCTGTATGTGCTGTGTGTGTAGAGAGGCTGTATGTGCTGTGTGTGTGTAGAGAGGCTGTATGTGCTGTGTGTGTGTAGAGGCTGTATGTGCTGTATGTGTAGAGAGGCTGTATGTGCTGTGTGTGTGTAGAGAGGCTGTATGTGCTGTGTGTGTAGAGAGGCTGTATGTGCTGTGTGTGTGTAGAGGCTGTATGTGCTGTGTGTGTAGAGAGGCTGTGTGTGCTGTATGTGTGTGTAGAGGCTGTATGTGCTGTGTGTGTGTAGAGAGGCTGTGTGTGCTGTGTGTGTGTGTAGAGGCTGTATGTGCTGTGTGTGTGTAGAGGCTGTGTGTTGTGTATGTGTGTAGAGGCTGTATGTGCTGTGTGTGTGTAGAGGCTGTATGTGCTGTGTGTGTGTAGAGGCTGTATGTGCTGTGTGTGTGTGTAGAGGCTGTATGTGCTGTATGTGTGTGTAGAGGCTGTATGTGCTGTGTGTGTGTAGAGGCTGTATGTGCTGTGTGTGTGTAGAGGCTGTATGTGCTGTGTGTGTAGAGAGGCTGTGTGTGCTGTATGTGTGTGTAGAGGCTGTATGTGTTGTGTATGTGTGTAGAGGCTGTATGTGCTGTGTGTGTGTAGAGGCTGTATGTGCTGTGTGTGTGTAGAGGCTGTATGTGTTGTGTATGTGTGTAGAGGCTGTATGTGCTGTGTGTGTGTAGAGGCTGTATGTGCTGTGTGTGTGTGTAGAGGCTGTATGTGCTGTGTGTGTGTAGAGGCTGTATGTGCTGTGTGTGTGTAGAGGCTGTATGTGTTGTGTATGTGTGTAGAGGCTGTATGTGTTGTGTATGTGTGTAGAGGCTGTATGTGCTGTGTGTGTGTGTAGAGGCTGTATGTGCTGTGTGTGTGTGTAGAGGCTGTATGTGCTGTATGTGTGTAGAGGCTGTATGTGCTGTATGTGTGTAGAGGCTGTATGTGCTGTATGTGTGTAGAGGCTGTATGTGCTGTATGTGTGTAGAGGCTGTATGTGCTGTGTGTGTGTGTAGAGGCTGTATGTGCTGTGTGTGTGTGTAGAGGCTGTATGTGCTGTATGTGTGTGTAGAGGCTGTATGTGCTGTGTGTGTGTGTAGAGGCTGTATGTGCTGTGTGTGTGTAGAGGCTGTATGTGCTGTGTGTGTGTGTAGAGGCTGTATGTGCTGTATGTGTGTGTAGAGGCTGTATGTGCTGTGTGTGTGTAGAGGCTGTATGTGTTGTGTATGTGTGTAGAGGCTGTATGTGCTGTGTGTGTGTAGAGGCTGTATGTGCTGTGTGTGTGTGTAGAGGCTGTATGTGCTGTATGTGTGTGTAGAGGCTGTATGTGCTGTGTGTGTGTAGAGGCTGTATGTGTTGTGTATGTGTGTAGAGGCTGTATGTGTTGTGTATGTGTGTAGAGGCTGTATGTGCTGTGTGTGTGTGTAGAGGCTGTATGTGCTGTATGTGTGTGTAGAGGCTGTATGTGCTGTGTGTGTAGAGAGGCTGTATGTGCTGTGTGTGTAGAGAGGCTGTATGTGCTGTGTGTGTGTAGAGGCTGTATGTGTTGTGTATGTGTGTAGAGGCTGTATGTGCTGTGTGTGTGTAGAGGCTGTATGTGCTGTGTGTGTGTAGAGGCTGTATGTGCTGTGTATGTGTGTAGAGGCTGTATGTGCTGTGTGTGTGTAGAGAGGCTGTATGTGCTGTGTGTGTGTAGAGGCTGTATGTGCTGTGTGTGTGTAGAGGCTGTATGTGCTGTGTGTGTGTAGAGGCTGTATGTGCTGTGTGTGTGTAGAGGCTGTATGTGCTGTGTGTGTGTAGAGGCTGTATGTGCTGTGTGTGTGTAGAGAGGCTGTATGTGCTGTGTGTGTGTAGAGAGGCTGTGTGTGTGTAGAGGCTGTATGTGCTGTGTGTGTGTAGAGGCTGTATGTGCTGTGTGTGTGTAGAGAGGCTGTATGTGCTGTGTGTGTAGAGAGGCTGTATGTGCTGTGTGTGTGTAGAGGCTGTATGTGCTGTGTGTGTGTAGAGGCTGTATGTGCTGTGTGTGTGTGTAGAGGCTGTATGTGCTGTGTGTGTGTAGAGAGGCTGTGTGTGCTGTGTGTGTGTAGAGGCTGTATGTGCTGTGTGTGTGTAGAGGCTGTATGTGCTGTGTGTGTGTGTAGAGGCTGTATGTGCTGTATGTGTGTAGAGGCTGTATGTGCTGTGTGTGTAGAGGCTGTATGTGCTGTGTGTGTGTAGAGGCTGTATGTGCTGTATGTGTGTAGAGGCTGTATGTGCTGTATGTGTGTAGAGGCTGTATGTGCTGTGTGTGTGTAGAGGCTGTATGTGCTGTGTGTGTGTAGAGACTGTATGTGCTGTGTGTGTAGAGGCTGTATGTGCTGTGTGTGTGTAGAGAGGCTGTATGTGCTGTGTGTGTGTAGAGGCTGTATGTGCTGTGTGTGTGTAGAGGCTGTATGTGCTGTGTGTGTAGAGGCTGTATGTGCTGTGTGTGTAGAGGCTGTATGTGCTGTATGTGTGTAGAGGCTGTATGTGCTGTGTGTGTGTGTAGAGGCTGTATGTGCTGTGTGTGTGTAGAGGCTGTATGTGCTGTGTGTGTGTGTAGAGGCTGTATGTGCTGTGTGTGTGTAGAGGCTGTATGTGCTGTGTGTGTGTGTAGAGGCTGTATGTGCTGTGTGTGTGTAGAGGCTGTATGTGCTGTGTGTGTGTGTAGAGGCTGTATGTGCTGTGTGTGTAGAGGCTGTATGTGCTGTATGTGTGTAGAGGCTGTATGTGCTGTGTGTGTAGAGGCTGTATGTGCTGTATGTGTGTAGAGGCTGTATGTGCTGTATGTGTGTAGAGAGGCTGTATGTGCTGTATGTGTGTGTAGAGGCTGTATGTGCTGTGTGTGTAGAGGCTGTATGTGCTGTGTGTGTGTAGAGGCTGTATGTGCTGTGTGTGTGTAGAGGCTGTATGTGCTGTATGTGTGTAGAGGCTGTATGTGCTGTGTGTGTGTAGAGAGGCTGTATGTGCTGTATGTGTGTGTAGAGGCTGTATGTGCTGTGTGTGTGTAGAGGCTGTATGTGCTGTATGTGTGTGTAGAGGCTGTATGTGCTGTATGTGTGTAGAGGCTGTATGTGCTGTGTGTGTGTAGAGGCTGTATGTGCTGTATGTGTGTGTAGAGGCTGTATGTGCTGTATGTGTGTGTAGAGGCTGTATGTGCTGTATGTGTGTAGAGGCTGTATGTGCTGTGTGTGTGTAGAGGCTGTATGTGCTGTATGTGTGTAGAGGCTGTATGTGCTGTGTGTGTGTAGAGGCTGTATGTGCTGTATGTGTGTAGAGGCTGTATGTGCTGTGTGTGTGTAGAGGCTGTATGTGCTGTGTGTGTGTAGAGGCTGTATGTGCTGTGTGTGTGTAGAGGCTGTATGTGCTGTATGTGTGTAGAGGCTGTATGTGCTGTATGTGTGTAGAGAGGCTGTATGTGCTGTATGTGTGTGTAGAGGCTGTATGTGCTGTATGTGTGTGTAGAGGCTGTATGTGCTGTGTGTGTGTAGAGGCTGTATGTGCTGTGTGTGTGTAGAGGCTGTATGTGCTGTGTGTGTGTAGAGGCTGTATGTGCTGTGTGTGTGTAGAGGCTGTATGTGCTGTATGTGTGTAGAGGCTGTATGTGCTGTATGTGTGTAGAGAGGCTGTATGTGCTGTATGTGTGTGTAGAGGCTGTATGTGCTGTATGTGTGTGTAGAGGCTGTATGTGCTGTATGTGTGTGTAGAGGCTGTATGTGCTGTATGTGTGTAGAGGCTGTATGTGCTGTGTGTGTGTAGAGGCTGTATGTGCTGTGTGTGTGTAGAGGCTGTATGTGCTGTGTGTGTGTAGAGGCTGTATGTGCTGTATGTGTGTAGAGGCTGTATGTGCTGTATGTGTGTAGAGAGGCTGTATGTGCTGTGTGTGTGTAGAGGCTGTATGTGCTGTGTGTGTGTAGAGAGGCTGTATGTGCTGTGTGTGTGTAGAGGCTGTATGTGCTGTGTGTGTGTAGAGGCTGTATGTGCTGTATGTGTGTAGAGGCTGTATGTGCTGTATGTGTGTAGAGAGGCTGTATGTGCTGTGTGTGTGTAGAGGCTGTATGTGCTGTATGTGTGTGTAGAGGCTGTATGTGCTGTATGTGTGTGTAGAGGCTGTATGTGCTGTATGTGTGTGTAGAGGCTGTATGTGCTGTATGTGTGTGTAGAGGCTGTATGTGCTGTATGTGTGTAGAGGCTGTATGTGCTGTATGTGTGTAGAGAGGCTGTATGTGCTGTATGTGTGTGTAGAGGCTGTATGTGCTGTATGTGTGTAGAGGCTGTATGTGCTGTATGTGTGTAGAGAGGCTGTATGTATGTACATGTGCTGTATGAGTGAAGCTTCAGTCTCTATATACTGTATGTGAGTCATTGTATGCTGTACTGTAAACGTACGTAATGTACATATGAAGGGTCTATATAGTCAGTTGAGCAGCATACTGTTTGCTATGAATTAATACAGAAGCAGTCTGTATGTATGTATACTGTATGTGTGTACATGTGTTATTGTTTGTGGATCTGTCTTGTGTGTGTGTAGAGGTGTTGGCACAATGCATCCAAGACTGAGAGCGTTTGTGGAGACGCACGAGATGGTGTTGAAGGTGCTGATAGCACGGTAGGTTGGTCAGTGGTGTGGCGTGTGGATGCAGTCTGGTGTGTCATGGTTGTTGTTGCGCGTATATACGTGCACTGTAACGCAGTGAAACCTGTCTAAGACAGCCACCTGTGGGCCAGTTCTAAATGGCCTTTATAGAGAAGTGGCTGCTCTACAGAGATAGATTACAATGTTTTAGTGCTATTTGGGGGCAGGGAAGCTGGCTGTTTTAGAGAGGTGGCTGCCTAACACAGTGACCGTCTTAGACAGGTTCCACTGTAGTATTACTGGAAGGTGCAGAGTGGGGTGAACATATAGGTTCTCTAAGCTCAGTGCACAGAGATCTCTATGTACTGTATACGTATATGTAGCCATATGTAGCCATTTTCCTAACTTTTGTATGTAGCCATATACTGCATACAGTATGACATGTTTTGTGTACATTTCATCTTTTTGCTTGCTTTGTAGGAATCCCACACTCATCTTTGCTCACTTCCACTTTCTGCTTGAGTATCCAGAGCTCATGCCTCGCTTCATTCAGATTATAAAGAGACATGTATGTCTGTGTTCTGTGTGTCTGTGTGTGCGTCTCTCTCTCTCTCTCTCTCTCTCTCTCTCTCTCTCTCTCTCTCTCTGTGTGTGTGTGTGTGTGTGTGTGTGTGTGTGTGTGTGTGTGTGTGTGTGTGTGTGTGTGTGTGTGTGTGTGTGTGTGTGTGTGTGTGTGTGTGTGTGTGTGTGTGTGTGTGCATATGTGCGCACACGTGTGTGTGTCTGTGTGTGCGTCTCCCTCCCTCCCTCCCTCTCTCTGTCTCTCTCTCTTTCTGTGTGTGTGTGTGTGTGTGTGTGTGTGTGTCAATGTAATAGGTACTGTAATCAGATGGTTTGTACATAAAGTAGTGTATGAGTGTTGTGTTGTGTGTGGTAAATGAGGAAGTTGTAACAATTTCTTTTGTACTTATCTCATAGCCATTTGACCAGCGAAAGAAGTGGTTCTATGACAACCTGTACCTCTTGAAGGAGCCAGCGAATCCATTGCTGGTTAATCAACGTGAACAGGCTTTAACAGTTGAGAGAGGTGAAGACTGTGTGTGCTTGTGTGTGTGTGTGTGTGTGTGTGTGTGTGTGTGTGTGTGTGTGTGTGTGTGTGTGTGTGTGTGTGTGTGTGTGTTGTGTGCGTGATTATGTTCCATAGATGCAGTTGTATTTATAAAATGGGAGTGAGACCAGTTGACCGATCTGCTGTATCCTTAACTGTGTGACAACATTTGACACTACAGTGGAACCTGTATAAGACAGCCACCTTCAGTCCAGTTCTAACTGACCTTTATAAAGAGGTGGCTGCTCTACAGAGGTGGATTGCAATTTTTTTAAGTGCTGTTTGGACCAGAGAGGCTGGCTGTTTTAGAGAGGTGGCTGCCTAATTCAGTGACCATCTTAGACATGTTCCATTGTAATAGAATTAAGAGATTACCAATTGACTTAATTTCTATTTAGGTAGCTAGTAACTAGTCTCGCGCGCCAGCCCCTATTATCATGCAATCACATGATCGTGCAAAAATATGTGTGCGGAGAAGTAGGTAGGGGCTGGAAATAAGACCAGTGGGTTAATATGTTAATGGGATAGCTTCGTAAATTTTCAATTCTGGCACTGTAACTTTGGGATAGTGGTGTTGATCTGTGTGCATGCTGGCACACAAGATGCTGACTTTACACCGAACCCTTCGCAGGCACGCTGAACTGCTACATTTCTTCCTTAGCTTGCGGCAGAGAAGCAAGCACTTGGGGTGTAGCGAATTCGGCGTAAAAAGTTTAGACTCAGCTGTAACTTCCTCGGCACTTGTAAACTTACAACACAGCTTACTTCACCAGTTGCAGATAACTAGTGTGCGCACTACACTGCCACTTGCAAGCCATGTAAGCCCCAGCGTGAGGCTGCATGCGCTAGACCTTTCAACACACACACACTGTGCTGGAGAAATGTCACTGTAGCAGCTGGGTGCAAGGTACGTACATAGTTTTAGGTTGGATACATAAGAATGCTTGATTGTAGGCTTGTTTCCATTGTCTAGCATCATCTGCTCTCAATTAAACCCAATACGTTCATCATCTGCTCTCAATTAAACCCAATACGTTCATCATCTGCTCTCAATTAAACCCAATATGTTCATCATTCGGATCCTTGTGCACTGTACATTGTATGGCGGCCACTTTCACAAAGTTTCCCGCCCACTATTCTCAATGGCTGTCAAAGTTCTGCCTATATCTGTGCCAGCACAAACTCAACTCAATTCAGTTTTAGTGTGTGTGTTGGACTTAGCTACTACTAACCTGTGAAATAAATGTGTTGGACATCAGCCACTTAGGAAGTGTCAGAAATGCATGACAATAAAGAAAGTTTTCACGAAGTTACCCCAGATTACCTTAACAAACTCTCTGTTCCAATGAAATCTGCAGAGAATCTCTTCCAAAGCTCTTGCGCTGAGATACTTGGCAGAAAGGCATCCAATTTGAAGGAGAGGCTCATCATCCAGTTCATGGGAGAGGAAGGAATGGTAACCAAGACAACCATGTAGAGACACATTTTTGAACGGATGGACAGTAGCCGTTGGTGCCTCCATGACTGTACCCCTATATGTGTGTGTGTGTGTGGTTGTCTCTGCAGGGGACAGGTGTGCAAAGGGAGTGGTTCAATTCCCTCTCCTATGAGATCTTGAATCCTGACTACGCTCTATTCATACAGTCGGCAGATGGTGTGTTTGTGTCTGTGTATGTCTGTGTGCATGTGCATGTGTGTGCACGCAAGTGCATGTGCACATTATGCATACACATCCAAAAGCGCTAGCCAATGTATTGTGTGGTGGTGTGTTTACATGTGTGTATGCATGTGACACGCACACAAACACACACACACACGCACACACACACACACATGCACATATGCGCACGCACACACGCATCATGCACATAGGCACACACGTGTACGCGCACATGCACATATGCACCACACATGCGTGCACACACACATGCACACGCACACATGCACCACACATACGCACACCCACACACACACACACGTTACATACGTTTGACACATGTATATGTTGTACATGATATGTACGAGTCCCTGACAAGCGTCTGATTGTGTATGCACTTACGTGTGTGTATGCACTTATGTGTATGCACTTGTGTATGCTATGTAGGAAGCACCTTCCAGCCGAACAGCATGTCACACATCAACCCAGACCACCTCAACTACTTCCGCTTTGCTGGGACCATCATGGGACTTGCCATCTATCACAAACAGCTTCTCAACGTGTACTTCACACGGTCCTTTTATAAGCACATACTAGGTGAGTAAACTGTACAAATGTGTGTGTACGGTCACATACTGTACTAGCAGAGGTTTTGAGGTCAGTTTTAGAGTGCTGTTTGGTGGCCGATTTATTGATATTCATTGTTGAAGTACCTCGTTATTTTGTATTCAGTTGCCCCACTCCTAGAAATTGGTTCTGCTTGTGTACTGAACGCAGTTCCTGCTCGTCTGCCACTCCATTGAATGCAGGTGTGACTGTGAATTACAAGGATGTGGAGAGCATTGATCCTGAATATGCCAAAAACCTACAGGTATGCTCCTAAGCGCAATGTGTATGATGGTAGATGTTAGAATGTGCATTCAAGTAATTATGGACTTATAGCCCTGTCAACTGATCAGCTTCCATAGCAGTGAAACACTGCTCGTTCTTATTTCATGGGACTGCCTTTTGCAAATTTCAAATTGGTCATCACTCAAAAATCAAGTCCTGCAAAATACGCACTGCATGCATTAATGTGTATGGCCAACCGTCCTTTTGCAAGAATTCATGATTCATGAAATATTTATCTCACAAAAAATGCTAACATGGTAGTCAATTTAATAGTACTGTGTTGTGCAAATTTTCATTGGCCATTTATTTCACACTTTCCGCTAATCAAAATTAATTTTCAGGACACTTTGTTCTATAAAACTTCTCAAACACAGCTGTGTAAGTGAGACAAAATTTCTTTTGATGTTATATGAACCCCTCTTATCAAATGTACTGCATGATCAGGGATGAAAACGGTTTTGCACCTCGCTGCAAGTGACTCACTAAATTTAACTGTGTGTAAAGAGTTGATCTGGCATGACTACGGCAAAGAACATACAATTGCTTAATTAAGAGAAATTGTCAACATTCATTAGAATATTTCACCCCAAGACTAATTATAGTATGCATTTTAATGTGAAAGTGAGTTAATGTATATCTGTCCTCGCTTTGCCCCATTCTCAATCTGTCAGTGGCTCTTGGACCACGAAATAGACCCAATGTGCCTGGATCTCTCCTTCAGTGTGGAAGCAGAGTCATTTGGCAGCACAAGAGAGTTCGAGCTGAAGCCGGATGGTGCCCGCATCACTGTCACAGATAAGAACAAGGTTCTCTTGACAGTCTTCTGTCTTAGCTGCTAGATCCACTTTAATTCCTTTTCAATGTGTGTCTTCATGTGTTGACCACACAAAGTGTGATGTATTCGTGATATCTTCTCAAGGCCAAGGGGAGTATCACTATTGCATCACACTATTGCATGTTTTCACTAAGTAGATCCCTTTATTCCATGATAAAGCCTATTGCTGTGCAAAATTGAGTGTTTTCTTTGGTAACCATGGCATTGGGATCTAGTACACTGTTAGCCTTTTTTCATTCAACTTCTTATATTGTAAGTCATCATTCGATTTAGATGATCCAAGAGATTATGTGTGTATATTTAAGTGGTGTATTTCTCACATCCTGCACAGGGTGAGTATGTTCAGCTGGTGACTGAGATGAAGCTGACACAGGCAATTGAAGCCCAAATAAGAAGCTTCCTGGACGGATTCTATGACATTATCCCACACATTCATTAATATCCTTGTTTGATGAGTATGAGCTGGTGAGTGGTCACATGCCTGTCACATGCCTGTCACATGTTTGTCATGTGTACATGCATACGTATGTAGCACTGTGAATATAATTAATTGGGCTTGTAAAGGTGTGAGGTACTGGGTGTGATTGGACTGTAGTCAGTTGCTCATCACGTGCTTGTCACATGCCCACCCCTGCTAGTCACATGCTTGTCACATGCTAATCACATGCTTATTGCATTCTACTCACATATTTATCACACATTCAACATGCTAGTCACATGATCATAACACATGCTACATGCCGGTCACATGCTTATCACATGCTAATCACACGATCATCACATGCTCATCGCCTGCTTAACACCCGGTAGGAGTTGCTGCTTTCAGGCATGCCACATATTGATTTGACAGATTGGAGAGCGAACACCGAGTATGGCTCAGAATACAGCGAAAGCCATCCCACCATAAAGGTGAGTGCATTCATATTGTAGTGTGTAGGTGTATGTGTGTGGGCATGTGTGGGTGTTCGTGTGTGGGTGGATAGGTGGATGTGTCTGTGTGTCTTTGTGGTGTGTGCCTGTGGGCGGACAATTAAAATGGTATATGTACCATGGTACACAAACGAAGGTCCACTACCTTTTCCCCTCTCCTCTTCCTACAATGTGTTCATAACCTTGTCTTTCATGTGTGTGTGTGTGTGTGTGTGTGTGTGTGTGTGTGTGTGTGTGTGTGTGTGTGTGTGTGTGTGTGTGTGTGTGTGTGTGTGTGTGTGTGTGTGTGTGTGTGTGTGTGTGTGTGGCTGTGTGGCTGTGTGGCTGTGTGGCTGTGTTGTGTGTGTATGTGTTTGTGTGTGTGTGAGGCTGTGTGTGTGTGTGGCTGAGTGTACATAGTGAGCCCATGTGTATATGACGTGCCTCAACTGAAGATACTGTTACACTCTGCTTTATCCCTCTTTTTGCCAAGATGTTCTGGGAGACGCTGGACACCTTTGACCACACTAAGCTGGCCACCCTCCTTCAGTTTGTTACTGGAAGGTAAGTGAGCACTACTGGGAGAGTAAGTCTTAGAGTTGTTGTTGAAATAAGAGGTTGATACTAGGACATACGTAGGCAAAGGTTACTGGATGATAAGAGGTTATTTCTTGTGAGGTGAGAGGTAAAATGACCTTTTTTGAAGAATGTTATCTCTCTTTAATCTATATGATGTGTTTACACACACACACTCACACACACACACACACACACACACACACACACACACACACACACACACACACACACACACACACACATCCACACACATCCACACACACACACACACACAGCTCCAGGGTTCCCTTGGGAGGGTTTGCCAACCTGGTCGGTGCCAGTGGTATTCAGAAGTTCACTATCACACACGCAAAATACACACCGGACATCCTTCCATCGGCAAGCACTTGGTAGGCACAGGAAACACGACGCTCACTTGGTACATACATAACAGCACAGTGGTTCTCAAACATATACCGCATACATTGCACTGGGTCCACTCACCTCACAAGCCTTACTTCCACCCTTGCACACATGCACAGACCTGTATACGTACATGCATATCTTAGCTCGATTTGATTTTGATTGTAGTTTACTGTGAACTTCGTGATAAAAGGTGTTCTTTCCTTGTGCGCTCTCATTCTCTCACCCACACACACCCACACACCCTCACACGCACACACACATACACATGCATGCACACATGCACACACACGCACACACATACGTACACAAACACACACACACACACACACGCGCGCGCGCGCACGCACACACACAAACACACACGCATGCATGCACACACACACACACACACACACACACACACACACACACACACACACACACACACACGCATGCACGTACACATACATGCACGCTTGCACACATACACACACACACACACACACCCTTCTCTTGACAGTTTCAACCTTCTGAAGCTGCCAGAATACCCTACCAAAGACATCCTGGCCGACAGACTGCAGGTCGTTCTCCATTACGGGAGTGTAGGGTTTGCATTCACATAAAAACTCAAAATACATGGTTTGCATTAATATTATTGACCAATATCAATGAACACAGGAATATCGTAATTCATGTTAAATAATTGTAATCTATTTCTGAGATTAATAATGGTGGTCTTAACTGATACAACTTACAGTGTGATTATAATTATGTGGATGGTACATGGAGGTGCCAGTTACAGTAAATTTAATGGGAATAGCATTTAAATGTTTTCAGATATTAAATAATAGCAATAATACACTTGCCATTGCAAGGTAGTTAATAGAATTGTTGTAAATTGTAAATTAAAGTAATTATAAAAAGAAGCGCATGAAGCTGTCCCAGTTACATACGAAGTTGAAAAAGATGGCAGTACTGTATATATAGAGATGCAGCAATTGTCCTGCCTGCCTGTCATCTTTAGGCTGTATTGCATAAGGCCATGCATGCAGCCACGCATCAATGATGTTTCTCACTTGAACTTGGGTATGGTGTATTTGTGTGCACAGCAATGGTGGGGCACTGCTGGCGAGTAGGAACGAGCAGGCTGTTTTGTATCACTGCAGTGGATGAGGTGGACGGTAGGTGGATGAGGCAGGGAGATAAAGGTAGTATTGGAGAGGGAATTCCACCGATCGAAGGGGAGGACATCCCACCTAGTGGAGGGCAAGTCCCATTTAATGATGGCACCATGGCAACCGTATTTATGCCCTGGGCTGTTGTTTGTGGAGACCATAGCAGTTGCCGTGGCAATGCAAGAATGGGAGAAGGAAGCAACACTGGGGAGAGAGGAGGAGGCATGAACGATTGGGGTACTATCCACTGGGACTGGGGTTGGGTGGTGGATGAGAATGTGAGTGGCTCCACCCTCCTGCCAATTTGAAGAAAATCTGTCAGGAGAGAGATGAGAAACGAGGTGAGGTGGGAACTGAAGCATACTGTACAAGACCGTGTCCATGCCTGAATCACAGATCACACTTAAGAATGTGTCGTTGCTACACAATGACAAGTACGTGCAGTGCAAGTACAAGAGAGGCAATATCAAGGCCTCGGTCAGAGCACATCATAGCCAATTATCTTATGTGTGGGGTGGATATACATGTAAGTGACCAGGAGTACTCCAGTTCTAGATCAGGTGCGTCATTGATGCGTGGGATGACAAGAGACTATGCAGTACAAGCAGCGTCAATGGCGACCTTAGCCAGTTTGCAGCTACGTACATACATACATACGTACATATGTATGTACACATGACCACAAGACAGCCTTTCATGAGACTCACGCACCTTGCATATCATGAGACACAATTTATTCTGTTATCTAACCCGACGCAAACAGCATTGTACTAACACTGCACTTCCTACGCTCATTACACCCACCCAACAAGATCACACACAAGCCAAACACAACACGCAGTCCGTTACACGCATGAAAGACACAACCGCTGTGAATGTCCGGGAAAAATAACCGATGAACAAACACAAAGGTACATGACTTCGGTCTCGCCTTTGGAACTAATCAGTGTGTGCTAACTTGGCCTCCGCCAACGTTGTATCTGGTAATTGGTACAAGCACCTGCTGTGAAAAGTGTCACAAGCTTACAGTGCAAAGGTCATATTGACACTTATATGCACATGTAAATGTGTCCGCCGTGACAAGGGTACATATGTATATATCCTATGGCAATATTGGGCAACCCTGTATACTTAAGGGTAGGGCCCAATGGTTGACACATGGCATTTTGTCCACATGTAGCAAATTCAGCCTTTGCAAGGTTGCATGTTAAAAGCTATAAGATTAAGCATCTATCACTGAACTTCATTAGCCAAGACCGAACAATGAATGTTGTTGTTGTTGTCAGCAATAGATGTTTACATGCGTCTGTGCCTAGCCACACACAAGGTTAGGCTTCTCGGACTGTGATATGTCATATAGTGTACGGTACGCTCGCTTGATTACCGGAGTATCGACCCTGAGGCTGAGTATACACCTCAGCTTTGCCTCGGTTAATATTAGTGATCCATGGTCAATACTGTTACTCAACAGGCCATCTGTGAAACTTTCCATAGCTAGCTGATTCAAGACTGTTACAGTCTGTTATGTGCTGGTGGCCTTGTACGTCTGTGGCGAATGGCCCTCGCCTTCATTTGACGCTCCAGCCCTATCCCATTCATAGCTATGCATGTACAGTGAATGATACAATGTATGGAAAATAACAGACAAAATGTATGCAAATAATTATGGATATTAGCTATGTTATGAGTGTACTATACTATACAGAACAAGCACACAGTTGATGGTTATAGACGGCAGACATTGAATATACTGATTCCCCTGTTTGTGTTTGTGAGAACACGCATTGGTGTACCCACTACACCGGGTGATGCACCTTACTGCATGTGTTCTGACATTCTTAGGCATACAAGAACACACACTCACTTCCAGTGGGTCTTTTTGCCAACTGATCCCCTGTTGGGGTGGACGGTGCTAGCATGACTGGCTGAAGGGAGAGGGTTCCTGGCTGAGGAGGTGTTGTGGTGGCAGCTGAGTTCTGCTTCCTGCCCACAAAAGATGTTGATGTGGCCGAACATTTACCTCTGGCTGTCAACTCTGCCCTGTATACACATGTAGAGGGGGTGGGAGGAGGGATAGTTCCAGTTCTGTCTACACACAGGCACACCACATGTGTATCAATCAATTCACAGATGGCTACTGCATGGGGAACCCTCTGTTCCCCTGCTAGCTGAAGCAGACTGTTCACAATGTTGTTGCCATGGGCTGTTCACATGTTGCAGTAACACTTCAGCTGGCTGTGACAGAGTGGAGCGAATTAAGGTCACTCTCTAGATGCACTACTACGCTGTGATGCACATCACCGACTAGAGTATGTAGAATTCGCTTTTGTGGACACTGAGCTTAGTACACTGCTCCAGAGGATCACTATAGTACACTGGTTATGATGGAGTCGCAGGTGCATGTGGAAGCATTGCATGAGCTACAATAAGTATGCTGTGCAGATGACTGACATGGATCTGCAAACGGAACCATACCTGAGGCAATTCAAGTTGTTTTGCAATACTGCATGCTGATGATGCAATCTTCCGTATTCAGACCTCTGTCGAATGTATTCTGCTTGTAAGCCCTAGCCAGAAGAAAGCAATGTGATGATTAGTAGTAAGTTACATTCATGCTGTAGCAGGAAGCCTGCCAAAGGCTATAGTTACATATAAATCACCATCTCCACACAGTGAGATGCAATAGATGCTTCAATATGTAGTTGGTAGTGCTAGAAGGAAAAACACCACCAGTGCAAGTTGCTGAAGGTCAGGAGACTGGCACCAGCATCGACGGAAGTTGGAGTATGCAGGCCAACTCTTAAGTGTAGTAGCTAACTGGCACGCATACAATTCCATTGGCTATTTCTACCTGAGTGAGTAGCACTGCACATAGCAGTCAAGCATCACCTGTCCTGATGACTACAAAACCATCATGGTGCACGTGTACCCTTTTCACCTTAATTTCTCTCACAGCGGCTTCCATTGTTTGCACCAGTGATGCCTTTGCAGGTGGATGAAGAAGGGAGTGCCTTAACTTCTTCAATGCAAAATTGCTCTGTTTCCTCCTATACAGATGTAAACACATTAAATCACAATAGGGATTAGTGAGAGGGTGGGATGTACGTAGAAATCAAACACTTTCTGGTAATATGCCATATACTGCATCAGTACATATGCTGTATGCAGCTAGATAATGTGTCACTAGCAGAGGCTGTACGTATGTACAATATACTGTAGCATGACTGTTCCTTGCAGTTTCCCAAGTTGATAATGATCCTACATATACTGGCTAAGCTTGTATTTCAGCTACGTATATGTACATGCTGTACATATGTATATAGCTATACAGTATAAGGCACTTGGGATCGAGTAAAATCACTCATATTTGGAGTTTGGGACTGGCAAGGAGAGATGGTAGTAGCATTACTACTGTACTAGAACAGAAGGTCATTTCACTACATATTATACAACGAGCCTTTTTGCTCCAAACAACCATATCATATACGAATATACATAGCTGAGAGTCTAGCTGAGACATAAGTTCACCAGTAGCACCACTTGCATGCATGTTTATAGGCTGGAATTGAGGGAATGTTCATGAATTTTTTTGATTAACACAATACCAATAACAGAATGTCTTAGTATCATGTTGTTGGGTGTTGTACAGCTGATGCAAGTGGGATAGCCCTTGGACTGAATGAAACCTGCTTTTACTTCTATACCGTACTTAACCATGCAGCTCCCCACAAACCACCACCACATACAACCGCCACCAGTGATCCACCACTACTGCATGCAGTACAAGTTGCAATATATGTGTGTGTGCAGCACTACTAGGAGAAGACCATGCATGCACTGTTGCAAGTTACAGAGGGTACCCACCACGAGTGCAAGTAGAGTGTTAGCACTAGTTGATACAAACACCACCAGTGCACAAGCTGCTGAAGGTCATGGGGATTGGGCACCAGCATTGATCAGTGCAACTTGGAGCAGGAGGCAGCAACAACAGGCAGCTTGCACCCATTTGCACTGCGCACCAAGATTCACAACTATGCTTTGTGCAGTTGCATTAATTATTATTGTGTGTGATAGCCCGTGCAATCTGACTCTCCCTGACCTCAATCAGCAACTTGCACTGATGGTTTAGTTCATGAACTAGTGCAAACATTCCACTTTCCATTGTGTCGGTTACCCTCAGCAACATGTACTTGTGGTGTTATATATAATCCATCAACTAGCACAAACATCCACTTTCACAGGCGGTGGTTACTCTCAGCAACCTGTACTGGTGGTATTTCCGGTCTACAGACATAATGACTAGCACAAACGCTCTTACTTGCACTTGTGGCGGCTACCTCACATGTACAAATTTGTACATTTTACTGTTACCTTGTGTACTTTTAAACAAGGTGCAGCTGCAAGTGATCTAATGTTTGGATAACTACAATGTGTGCATGTGCAATTAGGAAACGACCATGCACCTGGGCAAGTTGCAGATGGACTTGTACAAGAGACAGTTGCACGTGACCCAAAGTTTGGATTAAGATTTTAACATACTAGTTATAGAAGACGGTGTTTTGAACAACATACTTTATACAGTGCATGATCTGGTGCTCTGGAGACCTGTTAGCACACTATGTACTGCATGCACAATGAACAGTTTAACAATTAAGGTATTCTGTAATGCAGTGTCATACACACATACACATGCACACATGCCTGGTCATAAAATGATGTCCAATACTGTACAGGCTATGTATGCATTATAGTTCACATCACTATGTTTCATGTATAATATAATAGTAGTCATTGGAGAAGGTATGCATATAATACTTAATACACACTGATGCACAGTATGAACTATATAATTCTATAAAATGCACATTGTTGCATATGCTGCGGGTCACTTATGCAAAGAAATGCTGCACAGACACTGTGATTATGACTGATTCAGAGACATCACTAGAAACTGAAGAGAAATTACATACTTTCAACAGCAATGGAAATGTCATGGCATCAGTGGCATTAACTATACTGATAACAGAGGTGTGACACTATTTCACCCAACTCTAGAGTATAACATTATATTAATCATTATATTTAAGTGAGTGCCACATCTCTGTTTCTGTATGATAGTGGCTGCAATGCTGGTGAAATGTTTGGCAATATCTCCCTTCAGTTCCTGATAGAGTTAGAAGTCTGACTCACAATATCATGAATGTGCAGCCCTACATTACATACTTCAGCATCTATAGGCAATCCTTTGACGGGTAGCTATATATTAAGATATTATCTATATAGTGCATGTGTATTTCACAGTACTGTTTGAACTAATGCTTAAAGCCTTGAGTTCATAATTGATCACGTATTCATAGTGAATAGCGACACCCATTGCCCTTATGTGTACGTGTTTACAGCCTGTCCAAATGCAATCCATCACGTCACATTGATATGCTGCTTAAGATGGCAGTCCTCGCCAGAATCACAACTGTGCATGCAACCATCAGTAAAAATGCACTGGTGATTGCGAGTTGATAGAATTTCATTTGAAAAGAACCGCAGACTAATAGAATTAAGCCATAATACCACAATTGATCAAAGCCATTCGGGTCAATAGATAATAAAATATTATACTTTATTGATATATCTCTAATCAGAGCTGCCCACATGTTCAAATGGGACTGATCTTTTGATAGCCAAGTCTTCAGGAAGTTAAGGAAATCAATTCCCCACCGTAACCACAAGCTTTACATAGACACCACAAAGCATTATTGAAGTTTTATAAAATATTGCTTTGTGCATGGTGGAAATGTGCAAGTCAGTGTCATGTGGGACGCTAAGGTGTCTCCTGTCCCACATGTCACTGACTTGCACATTTCCCGGCTACTGGAGTACAGGTGTAGTAATATAAGCTCACTACCTATAGCAGTGCCATTACATCATCACTTTGTACCTGTCTGTGACAGTGGAATCATGCACTGGGATGATATCGATATAAGCCTAGCGATGATTTAATACTCAAGACAATGCCATGTCATCCTGCTATGCATGCTTCATTCCAGAATCATTAAAGCATTAATGTATGTCCTGCAGCACTCCACTTTCCAGCTAGATGCAATATCAATATGCATACATTATTGTAGATGACATAGGATCCTGAATTGATGATGTATCCAACTGGTTGACCAGGACTAGGATGTAGATATGGCTAAGCAATCAGCACAGTGATTTATGGCCTATGAGTGCATTTAACAAACATTCGTTCAGTTCTGCTAATGGTACGGTCGAATCAATACAGAACAAACAGATCATCAACCCTTTGCAACATTACAAGGTGTGTTCGCATTATTGGGGGTACTTCATGCCTAGACACTTTGTCTGCGCTCCAATTAGCCATCTCTCATGATGCATATAACCATGATATAGGCAAGGACTTCAACTGGGGTATACCTCTGAAACTGCAAGACACTGTACTGTAGCCAGATTATTCCTTTGGCCAGCCTATATGAGCACAAACTGAAAACCCTTCCACTGGGCAAATATACCCAATTGCATGCAGGCATGGCAATGTTTACCCCCTGTACCTGGATAGTGTGGGGCTGTAGCTGTTATACATAGCTAGCAGTGGGCTTGCTTGCATTAGTCAGACCCGGGCCCCAGTGGTAAATTGAATTGAGGAAGAAGAAGCGCTGCGGCTATAGCTGTACATAAAGACAGCGTCGATCAGTCGTATCGTGTACATAGCTAGCTAGTTATCTTGCTGGGCTATATATAGCAATGGTACCTCATTTTCTCCATGACGCAGTGGTACTCTGGGTCTCTCTCCTTTACCCCTAATTCGTTGACTCTCAATGAGGGTGGTCTTTGCTGGTACAGCTTCAGAAGCTCTTCGTCCATCTCGGTGTCGCTGTCCGTATTGGTCCCGTTAGACGGTCCGCCTCCGGTTCTTGCCATCGTTAGTTGCCGGACATGGCAGGCACTGCATCCCTCTGCTACCGGTAACGAACGCGCTATTATAGCGCGACTGCATGCAGGGGATCTGCGCAGCTCCCCTGCAGAAGGGAGGTTTTGCAAGCGTGCGCCCACATGGGGGTGTGGCACGTCAGATGACATCATCTGCGTGCCTGGGGCCGGGGGCGTTAAGACGCCGGACACACAATGGGACGAATTTTCATCGAGCACCCTGGTGGGACGAAGATATTCACCTGCTTGAACTGTGCAACGCCACTTACTAATAAAGGAGAGCTAATTTCAACGGTTGGTGGAGTACAGTTTACCCTTTCTTCGCGTGTGCCCTCCCACTTATTCAGGCTATCTTTACTTAATGTTATAGAGATTTACTGGCGCCACTGGTAGAGCGTACTTGTTCAACAAAGTGTAAGTTGAAGGGGAACGGGTCTCTTGTGCCTATGTATCGTGTAGAATACCTTGTGGGACTACGGTAGGAAAGGAAGGTCTTGTCACGTGACCATAGCGGAGGTCACGTGACCATTAGCGTGGGCATGCTGTGTTCATATGATGAGCTCATCCATTATGGAACTAAGTTCTCTTTCTTGTGTGGGTATAAGAACTATCTCCACAAAGAAGGTATATATTAAATTAGGAGTACAGGCATTATGGGACAGAAACAGGATAAGTGTGCAAAATGATGTGTTATTTGTACCCTGTAAACAGTAATATGATTACTGTGCTTGCTCTAATTTTGCAGGCCAAATGTTTTGCAATTTGCCACTTGAAAGTATAATGTATGGAAAATGGATGCATATGTATAATTATATACTGTATATTTATAATTATAATTCAGTTTGTTTGTTTGTTTGTCTGTTTGTTCGTGATTCAGGCAAAACGTATTGCATGGAAAGCCACCCAAGTTCCATGGTTTATGAGTAGTGAATCAGAAAGTGTTCTCTTAGGGTTTAAATCACCCATCTCACTGTTCTTGGAGAGATACAGTTTGATTGCCAGTTTTCCTTTGTGGCAACCACTGTTTTAATTGTCATTCCCATGGCCTTCCAATTTTTGGCTGATTTGATTCACTGTAGTCCAACCATATGGTCACACGATTGAATTTATACTAATCGTTGTTATATCAGCTATTCACCATTGCTGCCAGTGCAGATACTTCAAAACCAGTTGGGGTTGACTAGCTGGTGTGTGATTCACCGTAGCGGGAAGCCCACCAAAGGCAGGCACCCTGCTACGAAGTAATTAAATCACCACAATTGTCCCGATAATGTTTTGTGAAACTTTATTTAGGCAAATGTCAACTGTTCAACTTCAGGTTAGAATATCTCGTGAATATGAAATTGGACACTGACCAATCAAACAATCTACACCGGTGACATCATTAAGTAGGTCATTGGATATGACATGTTTGCTTGGTCGGTTTGACTCAGGTGTCATGTTTGTTGGATGACCAACTTGCGATTGATGGTATCGTGGTCCAGGTACCTACTGGTGCGAATTCACTAGGCTGAAATTCATCGTTTGGAGCCTGTTAACTCTCCACATCCACCCGTACGTATGTACCAGCCAGTGTGTAAACCAGCAAATAGTAATTGATTCTTGCTACACGAGTGTGTAATCTTTTAATTACTGCACTTTGCTAAATATTTTTAGCAGATCACCTAACCAGACAGGCCGGGTACATGGTTAATTGTCATAGCTATAATTATGTGTTTATGTATACTGTATATGTATACACGTGTTTATGTATGCTGATGACAGTTGTTTATGTGTACAAATTAATAGTGGAGCCTTTGTGTTCATGTCCATACAATAAGTTGGCACACGTGCGCACTGCCTTATGCAACCAGGTGATTGCTAAAAATGTACATCTAAACACGAGGGAGGCAAGAGAAGTAGGTTGTGTATTCTGTTAATAGCTGTTGTTGGAGTCATCTAGCAGCTGAGCCGCCGCACATCTGCACGTGTGCAAGGCTGCTACGTAGGTTAAAAGGCTTGATGCATACAACTGATCTGTGAGGTCCATTTGAGGTTGATCATGCACCTCAAACAAACTGTATGCAACCTGATTGCAGTTGTTTGTGTACAAGCTGATCATAGTTGTGTACATATACGTACAAGCTGATGGTGCTGGTTGGACTAGCCGTGCACCTTGCCATAGGACATTGGTATTTGTATTGCAGTGCCATGAATTCATCTTCAGTAATGATGAACAGCATTGTTTAATTCTGTCGTTTCTTCACGTTTCTCATATCACACAGAGTGAATTTGACCTTCAGTGAGGTGCAAGACAGGGTGATGGTAAGAATCTGTGGCATGAGCGGGTGGATGGCAGAGAGTGGGGTGACTGAACTATACTCAGTGAATGAAGCCTTTCCATAAGTGCCAGGAATGCGCGCACACACAGGCGTACCTGTCCTGTAAACAATGGTCAGCTTATCTGCAGTGTTCTATCTACTGTAGGAATGTTCTGCCGGTATGTTACTATTTTCAGCCTACAAAGGACAGTGACTGTTCTTTCAGTCACTGTATTTGCTGTGTATGAATATGTGAGCTAATGTGTGTGTTAGGATGTGTTGTCCATTGAAGTGGTTGTAATACAATAGAACATGAATTAGCAAGCGTTTTGTGCATTGGCAGACATCCTGTGTTTTTGGACGTATTCACTGCTTCAAACAGCAAAAGCATGTGCTTACAGAAGAGAAGGTAGCCTTTGGAGCATTCTGTGTGTTCAGCTCAAAGGAATGTCCTACACAGTCGTTCAGGATTTCTTGCGAATTCGCATAAACTTCACATTGGAAGAATGACATCATTCGAGAAGCACTGTCCCAATATCATCTGTACTCACGTGATCGACTGCACCATTCCAATATTGCATTCACACAAGATCAACTACAGAGCACGTATGCCAACTGAGACCAAAACTGGACACCTGTACATGCATTTGTGTGAATATGCATGTACAGTGCATATGTAGTTTCACAATTCTTAGTCCCCCTTGAGGTATGGACATTGCGCATGATGCACATTACGAGGAACAATGACTCACACATGCCATGTGATACTGGTATTGCCACTTCACTTGTGTCATTCTCCCAATATACGTATGGCGGTAAGAGAGGCCCCCTCTACACGTACATATGTAAGTTGTGGAGAAAGACGCACGCGAAGTTATCACACGGCTCATCCCAGTTGTTGTGTAGCATGCACTACAGTTGTGACAAGAAGTAAAACTGCTGTGCTGTTGTAAAGTGGGTCACGTATCAAGGGGAATATGTGTACTTGCAGGCACTGTATGTGACCACAATGTAGTGCGTTCTAGCTGGGAGTGTCCAGTGTCCAAATGTGCAATGCAGCTCCCTTTAGGTGCTATTACTTTCACTATCGTGCTCCCTACAGTGGAGTGGATAGACATGGTTGTCACAGCGAGGTGTGGAAGGATAAAGGCATTAAGCGTTGTACAGCATACCAGGTATCAGGGAACCTTATTTTACCCGGGGAGGCCTTTAGTCCGAAAGGCTACTCAGGACAGGAAATGCATACTGTAACACACAGATAGAAGAAGGGAAGAGTGCGTGGATTGATACAGTGTTACTATGGATACGTTCATGTTGTACGTATACCGCATTAGCAGTATCAAAGCGCCGACTCCCATCAGGGCTTGAGTCGTAATGGATAACGACACGATACGGCTGTGTGACTGTGCAGCCACTTGTCTTTGAAATCAATTCAAATCCTTTATAGTGGTCATATGTGCAGGTTCAAAGTCTTTTGTAGCCAAACAGTGGTCTCACTACAAAGGACTAGAAAGGTCGTATGAAAATAGTCTGTGGAGACCGCGTTCTGATGCTATCTTTGGTGGTTTTTGGTATTTTTTGGTGTTTTTTTGGTGTTTTTTGGTGTGTGTGTATGTGTGTGTGTGCGTGTGCGTGTGCGTGTGCATGTGTGTGTGTGTGTGTGTGTGTGTGTTCATTTTGTACATGTGCATGTTTTGTGTGTCCATTGTTGTTGGCTGCAGTACACAGTCAATGTGCACGCGGACGTGTACACCTTGCACTCACCTACGTACATGCATGTACGTAGGTGTGCACTCCTGTGTGACCATGTGTGTGTGTGTGTGTGCACATGTGTGTGATGCACACGCGTATGTATACCATAAATGTATTTCTAAGTCCTCTTTCAAGTTGGAATGTGTGGTATTGCAGGGTGTAAAATCTATAAGAGTTGTTGTACGTCACAGTTATGCACACCTGTGGGCCCTTAATGAGTGGCATGCTGGTACTGTAAGAATAGTTACAGGTGACCCTTCCCTCCTCCACTGCCTACACTGTGTGGTTACCAAACCTTGTTACTCATGACCTCATGTCTGGCATTCCACAGTTTTCCTATACTGTAGAAAGGGCCACGCTTTCCAAGAAATGATCTAAGGCAGATTCCAGGAGGTCTACGTGTCTCCCTGCTCCCTGAGTAACTCGATGCCCCTACAGTTGTAGTATCTCTGAAACACAGTCATCCTAGTGTGAAGTTCCATTGGCTCAAATACCTTTGCCACAGTTTTTTAAACTGGACAAAGGGAGTGGAGTCTAGTGCCTGTACAATGTGGCTAGTATGTGAGGGTATAGCCATGACATAGGTATGTGTAAAATATTATGCTGTTGCCACGGAGAGGTATAAACCCTGTAAATGGAGATACATTCTTCTCGGTAAGAGTGTTTGTAGTGAGTGGGATTGATGAGGCATGTGAGTTAATGTGATTACCTTGTGCAAGGAATCTCTCTAAGTTTAATAAAGTACCAAACACTTTTAAGATATCCTTTGTTCTTTAGTTGTGTCATGCAAAAAAACTTGCTGACTCATTGTATGTTTTCATGAAGGCCATTTGAAAGGGGGTCAGAGGGATTAAATCCACTAGCATACTTCCTCTCTCATCAGTGGTTTCTTTCCCATTCCTGGAACTGGCATAAGCTGTTTTCCTGTAGTCAGTGCAAGCTCACCAAATTTAGTGGGCAACTGTCACACAGTCTGATTATGGATCGCAACAAGAATTCTTTGTACACTCAACGTTTAAACTCACATCCTGACAACCCCATGAAGTGTGCTTTGATCGTGATCTGGGGTCTTTGCCATCATTTGAGGTCGGATGTGGCATTGGGTTAGCGTACAAGGTTGTGTGCATGTTTCCTCTTTGACGTAATGAAGGCTGTGAACCCAATACTTCCAACTACTAACTGCCTATTCTTGGAATAGGAAAACTGGCTAGAGTGTGAAATGCGATGAGGCATGAAATGCATGTTTTTTCTGTTAATGTGTATGATTCAGTCCACCACTGAAGTATGTAGATACCTTGATTGATATCATTGACAGTAAGTGGAGACCGCTCGGCATCTTGCTTCAGCATTGTGCATAACGACATTGAATACAGATACCTACCTATGTGCAATCGTTATCTGATAACCTAATATATGGGTGGCATGTGCATATTATGTGACCACGTTTATGTAGGCAGGGCATCAGTGTAGCAAAGCATGCTTTCTTGTATGCCTGCCTCTTCACTGTAGATTACCGGCAGACATCGAGTGAGAGATGTTTCTTGCAAGTGCTGCGGGGAGCGTTTGGGATGGTTCTATGTACGTAAGCATTGCACTTGGATCACGTGGCAGCCGCATCTTCTTCAGTGTGCATTCTCAATAAATTAAGTGTAATTTACATAAGCCCCAAGCACTTCAGACAACAGTCAACTTGAGAAGGCATTATGGCCTAATTGTTTCACCCGTCAAAGGCTTCATTACGCACTTTCTTTTCCTACTTGATGAAACCCTTGATGGGTGAAGCATTGCCTTGAAGTAAGGGGTGACTGTTGGCTAGCTCCATTGTCCAAAGAAAATATCAATCTACTATCACACACAACACTTCTAAAACTTCTTCAGTGCAATTTGATTAAATTATAAATCCTTTCACTGTATTTTACATGTGTACCCTCTGCCACACTGCTGTTGTGAGCACCACAGTACTCACGTGGTTGCACCTGGTATACAGCTGGCTTTCTTTGCCTTTGTGAATGTTATTACTATGACCATTTGGTTATTATAGTGGAGCAGTGGAACCTGTGAAGTTGGTCACTGTGCTAGGCAGCCACTTCTCCAAAACAGCCAGCCTCAATGGCTCCAATTTGTACTAAAACATTGCAATCTACGTACCTCTGCAGAGTGGCCACCTCTGTAAACGTCAGTTAGAACTGGCCCACAGGTGGCTGTCTTAGACAGGCTTCACTGTACTGTGGGGAGCCTATTTGGCTGCGGGGAGCATTTGGGATGGTTCTATGTACGTAAGTACGGAACCTATGGGCCAGTTATAATTGGAGAGAGGTGGCTGTATTACAGAGGTAGGCAGCAATGTTTTAGTGCTACGTATGTTGGTGATTGTTTGGGCCCAGGGAGGCAGGCTGTGTTTTTAGAGAGGTAGCTGCCCTACACAGTGACCGTCTTAGACAGGTTTCACTTTATATTGACTTACATGAGGGACCTACCTAGTGGAAGCAAATGAGGCTTTGTTGGGTCGTTGAATTGCTGCTGGTGTTGTACTGTATGTGCAGTGTTGAGGCTTCGGAGAGAAGACTGGCACTTTAAACTTCCTCAGCTGTAAAATTTAGTATTGCTATGTCTACCCTTTGTGTCATAACATGCACTTAGTATGCTAACACTGTTTGCTGGGTCACGCAGTATAAGAATAACAGATGCGAGGCCCTGGATGGTGCAGCCTGTGTTATACAGTTTGGGGTGTAGTACTCTAGCTGTGGTCAGTGTGGCAACTATGTACTGTAAATATTATAATGTCTTGTGTTTTATGTCACTCAGGAGTATGCTGTGGATGAGTCACAAAAGTACAAGGTTTGTTGTGGGCAGAGAATGCCTGAGAGTGGTTTGTTGTGAATGATGGCATGGGAACGGGATTTCTTTCTATAGTTGCTTTTGCAACAGGGATGGCTTCACAACTTGCTGTATTGTATGTTGATTGGTCAGCATGATGTGTATGTTATGGGCTACACAACCTCCGTACCATTCTTGTACAGAGAGTGCTGTGTACGTATGTACTTACCTGACTCTGTGTTGGCGGTTGCATGCTTGGAGCACATGTGGGGCAGCCGTCCTTGCATTGCTGGTTCCTAGTCACGCATGCATGTATTTGTGTAAGTTTGTTCAGTGTGGGCGTAGGAGCAAACATGCCAATAGCTCTTTCCCAGGCCTTGTATGTAAAATTGTATGGTAAAAGGATATCCTAGTTACTGGAGAATGCTGTATACTTGTACTGTATGCTCTGGGTGAAGACAGAGCAAGGGAGTGGAATCACCAACACATAAGCACTGAGAGCAGTTGGAGCTGGTCCTGTTCGGGAAGAAAGTTACTGCTACTATTTACAGATAATCTCATGCATGTGTAAACTTTGGTGCCCAGGCCGTCCTTTCTGCACCACAGAAATTAGTGTGGATGGCCTGGGAACGAGACTGGCATGCCAGTAGAAAGTGAAAGGCTTGTAGTTGCTTGTACCACAGCTGGTACTTGTGACTATTGGTATGCCAGCTAATGTAGATGGCAGCTTCCTGCCTCCCTTACTTCTGTACAGGAGGGTAAGGTCATCTTGGAGAAAGCTCTTGTTGGAGAAGAGAATGGAATTGAAGGAGAAGACCACATAGCCCAGAATTGAACCATTTCATTGTGTTTATCACATTAAAGTTTCTGTCACTATGCTATGCTACACTATGTCTGAAGGGTAACTAAATCCATCAGTCAGTTTTTAAACTGTAATTCAAATTATTTTCATTCATGCATTATTGCTACCTTCATCAGTATTAAAGATGTTTGTATCTGCTCGGCTCCAATGAGATTTAATCAAACATTTAATTGAGCATATTGAGTATATATGTAATAGTAATTATACATTCATACATGATTTCCAAAGAATAACAAACAATGAAAATACTGTTGCAAAAATGCTACAGTCTGGAGCATTTTATGTTCACATACACGCACACACACATTCCACATTAATTGACAAAGCCATACACCATGCAATAAATAAAAATCAAAACAAGAAAAACGGTTACTTTTTGTTCACATAGTTGATGAGAGTGTTTGAAGGGAAGATTGGACAAAATGTAGTTGGCTGTACACTGTTGCCGGGAAGGAGGAAGTGCCTTAGGGGATACACAAAGTTTGAAGAGAGGAATGGGTACATCACCATGGGGACAGTGGGTGGGCACGGGGGAGGTGGAGACTGTTGCAAACTCATGGGAGGCTGCCGGAGCATGAATGGATTTGGCACTGCAGAAGAAGAGCATATAGCCACCAGTTATTCAGTGCATGCAAGTGTGCACAACACTATGTACAAATCTTTGCAGAAGCCTCTAAGCTGTGGGTATTATGCTATTATTGTTCTCTGGGAAATGATTTGTGTGCTACCCATGCATGCATGTACGTACGTATATAGCTATATGCATGATGATTTGACTCACGAAAGGCAGTTGTGGGAGGGATGGAAGAAGGTGATGAAGCACTTGAGAGGGATGCAGAGTTGGGGGAGGCGAGTAGTGAGGTGGGACTTGAGGTGCTCAGTGTGGAGATGGGAGAAGAGTTGAATACAACTCTCTCTGCAATCCAAGGTTGGGAGGTTTCACTTGCCACAGGACTCACAATGACAGGTGTTGGCTCTGCACTTCGCTCCACCTCATTTTGCTCTGGTGATGGAGAGACGTCCACACTTTGAACGCTAGCTCTAAGAACAAGAGGTGGAATGGAGACATATCGATCATAACAGTTCACCACGCACTGAGCCCATTGTCCATTCTACTGAATTATAACTCTCCCTTACCTCAGCTTCATCATCTTTCTTTGTAGAGTTTTCTGTTTCTCCTTCATTTCTGCAATTTGACTCTTCTGGTGATTTTCCTTTGCTTTCAAAGTCTGCAGTGGTGTAAAGTATACATAAATAAATTTCTGAATTTGAGTGGAAGTGAGCTAAGTGTTTTAAATGCAACAACTCTTGTACATGGCACAGGATTGTGCTTGCTTGTGTGTCATTGCATGAGTTTCTTATCACATACAGTGCATGTGGTATGCATAGCTACTCACAGTGACTTCCTCAACTGCTGCTTTGAGGGCAGTCTGCAAAGAAAGGGCATGTGGGTGCTCCGAAAGTGCCTTCTTTAGCCGGTCAATTGCCATCTTTTGACCTCGTCTTCTGCATGGTGAGGATGAATGTGTATGAAGACATGTAGGCACTGTGCTAGTTATACCCAAGAAGTAGCAATAAGCACACATACATGCCTTGATTGCTATTACCTAAATACTAGAGAAGCAACAGTGTGCTGTATGTCACCAATCTCTCACCTGACTTTCTCCATGACACAGTGATACTGGGGGTCTCTTTCTTTCTTCCCAGATTCAGTAACTCGAAGGGAGGCTGGTCTTTGAGCATACAGGGCCTCCATTTCTTCTCCCAGCATAAGCAAGTCTTTGTCTACTGTCCCTGTCGTGGACATGAATTGCTGACTTCTGTGGGTGCCCTGAACAAGACAGGATGCAACAGCGATGAAATGGACGCACGCATACATTATGTACTTTGCTTGGCATATGACACTTCACATTTCTTTACATTACGACAGCAGCGACTGATGAAAAGCTGCAAGTATCGAACACTACTAACTATTTTGAAGGTTTAGCATATGCAGGAGCGGCGATAAACGCACTCACTTCGTAGGCATTCCACTGGGGGAGTGGTGATACCTTCATGGCAGAAAACGTCAATCAGTTAACGTGATCGAGCACTTATCAAGAGACAATGTCCTGCACACGTTGCGTGCAAAGCGGCGAACTGCATTTGCTGTTCATTTTTATAGAGTCGAACGTCCGTCGTGACGTCACGTCTGTCTTTGACGTCATTCGTCACCCCATATTCAGTCTGGGCAGAAATTTCAGTAGGGCGAACTCTGAGTGGCGCCCTCAGGGGTTGATGGGGACGCCACAATGTTACCTTTCGGGTTAGGATAGGTTGGAGGTTAGTTTTGACGTCATCACCTTCAGTTCGGTTTTGGGTAACGTATACGCACCCGAGCCCAAAGCTCCAGGGTCACGGAAGTTCGCCGCCCTAGGCAGTACATTTACGTCTGCATGGAGAGTTGTGAGACAGCTGGCAAGACAGCCTTGCAGGATAACATATATAGGAACAATTAATCACAACCGTAGTCCCTGATCCGTTCGCGCATAATGGTGTATGTTATATTAGTGAAAACTGATAATAGATGTATGTTATTAGTCATATAGATGTATGCCATTAGTTACCTTTACACATAGCTAGGCTGCAGTAAAGTGTACAAATGGGGCATGGTCATGCAGTAACCCTAGTGGCATGTGATGGTACGTGTGGTGCATATGGGAGTACATTGCATTAGTGCTAATGGATACGCGTACACCTGGGTCATGCATGCTTGGTGCCACGTGCTACCATATGCATGCTGTGTACCAACACTCTGTATTGGTGTCATATATATATGGCCATATATATAATACTTCCCATTGTGCAGGTGTGTTGTCTATACATAGATGGATGTCAAACTATGTGGTGTCATATGATATGACCAATATATATGCAATATGTATGGAAGCGATTCTAAGAATACCTATACCTAAACTGCTGAACTTGAGTGAGCTCATACTTATGTAGAGGTATATATAATAAATGAGAAAGATGAATGAGAGCATCGTATTGTAATATAAATGTTCTTCTCAGCAATCACTTCAGCCAACAGCTGAGTTGGGGACATTTCAGGTGTATGCTGACTTTCTCACTGCATGCTCTGCACATTGATGCGCATTGCATAATGTTATTATAATGTTACCATGGCAACCAGGTAATATCTGGCATGCGATACATGTTAGCTCTCACTTTGAACCTGACTCGATACATAGTGTGTATACCACACACAAATGCGATGCTAAGTGATATCCACCCCGGCACCCTTAGCCTTTGGCCTCAGGTAGGCCTCACGTACACTTATACAATGGTCACACTCAAGTGTGGTATAACTGCTACATAATTATATATGGTATTCTGTAAATGTGCATGCAAGTGAAGTATATATAGATATATACAGTGGAACGTGTCTAAGACAGCCACCTGTGGGCCAGTTCTATATCTGATCTAAATAGAGAGGTGGCTGCTCTACAGAACTAGATTACAATGTATTGGTGCTCTTTGGGTCCAGGGTTAGGGAGGCTAGCTGTTTTATAGAGAGGT
>OZ025879.1:1860809-2045809 GCA_964019415.1 Ianthella basta
CACTCCCATCCCACATCACACTCCCATCCCACATCACACTCCCACCCCACATCACACTCCACCCCACATCACACTCCACCCCATGTTGACACCATACAAACTGCACTCACTGGATGCAGAACGCTCCAAGGTAGTTGTCAAGTAGTATTGTGTTCCTCTTCTGAAAGGGGACAGGTCCCACCTCATGGAGGTGAATCCTACACAGTCACAGAAGGATATATAGGAATACTGTACGTATTCAATAGCACAAACACACACGCACCACACACACACACACACACACACACACACACACACACACACACACACACACACACACACACACACACACACACAACACACCCACACACACACACACACACACGCACCCACACCACACACACACACACACACACACACACACACACACACACACACACACACACACACACACACACACACACACACACACACGCACGCACACACACACGCACGCACACACACACACATACACACACACACACTGCTCCATGTGACCTGACACGTATGTATGTCCAAAAAAGCAGCATACACAAACTCACACTCCCTGCTGAGACACAAGCCACATTGTTGTTGTCTCCTCCATTGGCAGCTCAGCTCCGGGCAGGGTAGCAGTCTTGAAGGGAGTGTATGCAAGGGGGACTTTCCCGGGGATAGCCCTCATGCACTGAATGTGGTCCAGGCTCACTTTAAACTGATGTAACACATGCTAGAACAGGAAAAGACAGAACAGAAAGGGTGCATATGGGTGGGGGAGGGCAATGTGCGAAATGGGACATATGATGAAGTACGTAGTTGGGCAGACAGTACGTACAATTCAGATAACACAAGAGATTATACAATTTTTTCGATTTCTGTTTATAACATTGCTACTGCTGTGTACAGTGAAGCTTCTACTGATGCACACATTGTAGACTAGCATATGCAATTCAGAACATCCTTTAATGAGATCTACTATGGAGCCTATCCTTTTCCTGTTCGTGAAGCCCTACACCTAACAAGTGAATGTGAGTGAGATGACCTGGAGTGCGCATGTACAAGCTACAACGTCAAGCAAACTGGCAATCTAGCTATGTAACCAAGCCAGGACGGAGAAGAAGAGAGACTCTCACTCGCTGCTTCTCCTGAGCTCTGATCTCAGTTGCCTGGTTGACACTGTCACAAGCATCATTCATCAGATAGCTGAATGTGTAAATCCCTCGCTTGTGTGTGTGCCATCGACAAAGGATTCACCAAGTGCCATGCAGGCTGGCACACTATCCGCTTCACTACCATGTGTAGTTATATCATTTTAGACAGCATGGGCTTCCTCAGGCAGTCTCTACTGACCTGACCCTTAAGGCAGTGTTGCACATGTGTACTAAACAGGGACAATACTCCAGCCTTCCTGCTACTACCTGTGCAGTAACAACTGATAGGATGGATACATGACCGGATTAATGTACTTCCTTTCAATGAGTCAGCGGACTCTCTCGGGCAATCTGAGGCAGCCACATCAGGGGTCTCTCAAGTGCGGACAGGAAACAACAGGTGCACACCATTATGAAGTCATGCACGCCACACCTCGCAATTAGGAGAGTAGGAAAATAACTGGTAGAAGTTGAGGTAGCGAGGATGCAGGTGTGGTGCTACGCAAGTGCGTGGTGTACACGTGGAAAAAGCCAAGTACGTACCACCAGTTCGTCGACTGGGAAGCATTTCAATCTTACTACACACAGCATATGAAAGGGTGTGTGTGTGTGTGTGATGGAACTTAGGGAAGGGTAGGAACCTCGCAGGCTGATCAGAGAATTAATGCTTAGGCCTGTCTCAAGTCGTCCCTAGCATGTAGCATCATCATCATCATTAGAACACAATCACCGAAACACATGGGGGTCGTTCATACAAGTGAAAATTGAGCTTTAGTATAATTATATTATCATAGGTTAAATACTTACTCTTTCCACCGTCCTGCTCAAATGTGGCCATCACAATCGGTAAGTTGCCAGAAATCTTGGCAGTAATCTCAACGCGACGCAATCACAGCCGCCATTTTGTTCACATGTAGCTAGTTGGCATAGTAACTATTGCACTTTTCACACAGTATTGCACATTCAACATAGAGACTCATCCTGGGAGCTGCATTGCAAGGTTTAGGATGGCAGCTACCCCAGTTGTATCCCATTATATATACCTCATTAATGAACTACCTACGTACAACATGGCCACCATCAAGTGATCTGTGGGTTAGGTGACAATCACCATGACGACATAGATCTGGCCATCACAGATATAAAATGCGGCATACATACAGTGCATCATGGAGCAGGGGACACTGCATGCATGCGACAAATTCACTTCACCCCACTGCACATATATACAATGTCAGCATGCAACGTCAGGTTTAATTATAGTGCCTAATAGATTACATTTCATGTTAACTTATGTAAGTTGAGGAAACAGCTGTTTACCTAACCTTCCTCCCCACATAGCAATGCAGTACAAAGCCCCAGCAGTACAGTTGGCAAGAAAACAATTGCGAATGAATTTCAACACCATGATGACACTGAAGCACAATGGGGCATGCCATAAGGATGTGTGGCACACTTCACCCATTACTCCTTTCCTATCCGAACAACGAGCACTTGGTAACTGTGACAACAGCAATGGACTTCTAAGAAACAAAGTTCGTGATGACGTCACTGGAACGATTAGGATAGGTGCACACCTGTCTGCACCCCTTCTACCGAAGAAGGATTGTACTGCGTGGGATGAGGCTGTAGGAAGGAAGCCCCTGAGACAGGACACCTGGGCAGTTAAGGTTTGCCTGCAAAACACAATGCCATCTGCCTACCATCTGCAATGCACACAAGCTTATGCGTCAATGCCATGCTTCCTGAAGGCATTGTGCCACAGCGAATACCATCAAAAGCACCCGTGTAGACCCGGGCAGCAAGTGTCAATTTGACTACTAGCTGATGCATGCACAAACACATGAGTGGTTCATTTGTAAGTAGTAGCCATTTTGGTGGTAGTCATGGTTACAAAGCAGTGACTGTGTCCTAGCTGGACACACAAATTGCCTGCACATTTAATTGCTGTGTTGAACACAAACATGTGCAGCTCGCTTCTGTCAGCCCTTATTACTCAATATCCTTCCCCCTGAAGCTATAAAAAGTCTAAAATGAATTCTTCCAGCGATCCATCAATTCCAATAAAGCGCATGTTGTACAGAATTATGTGATCTTCGTTCTTCTCCACTAGACATAAGCCCTATAGGGTAAACGTAACCATGGTGACTCGTGAATGCCCCCAGCTACGTACGCATGCAGGTAATGACACTGCAACTGTGTGTGACACAGCAGTTTTAACAACACTTGGAGCCAATCACGCTTTGAAGGAATTCCTGGAATCACTCTCTGAACGACAACTATTGGGAAGTTCAGCTAGTCACACCTTTGAGTTATGACAGAAAGCCTTTACAGACGGTTGCACAAATTGATGATGCAACATTTGCACACAAGGGACACACCTACTTCAAACAGCTAAGCTGTTTAACAGCTCGAGAATGCTTGCACAATAATTGAGGAAATGAATTCGCGCTGTTCACACGTGCAGGTGTTTTTGTTGTATTAGGCAGGTTACTGATGCAGTCGCAACTCCCGGCCATCACCCCATCGCCATACCCACTAAGTAAAGTACATGAGGTTCTGTGTGTGCACTAATCATGAGAATGCCCCCTGGGAAGTACACGTGTATATTGTACATATGCTTCCAAGGTACAGTGGAACCCCACTAAATGACCACCTCTATAAAACGACCACCTTAGAAATAAGACCGCTTTGGTCCAGTCTCAAATGCATGTACACATGTACATTATGTTCTCAGAATTAAGACCACCTTGAAAATAAGACCACTTTGCTTGGCCCAGATGGTGGTCTTATTTCTGAGGTTCCACTGTACTTCTATTTACAGTAGTGTACAAGCCTCCAGGGTATTCTTTAACCACTACGTACACACATCCAGGCTATGCTTTAACATGTATATTGTAACTTGCACTGTATGTCATACCTCGAGGACATGCTTTAACTTCATATTACATGTTATACACAGACATACAGGTGACTGCTGATGCTATCACAATCTATTGCATGTTCCCTTGTACCACAACAGGGCATGGAGCACTCAGTAGAACGGCACGAGTGCCAATCAGTGCAGTCTCTCTTATCAGTAACCAACAGACCATTGCAAATCGATGCAATGGGAACTACATACACTTTTATGCTTCACTTAGTATCGACTACTTCAAACGCAAGGCATACCTGGCCCTATGGTCATATTACCTTGTGCATGGAAACCACACACGTGCTAGCCCCAACAGACACGTGTGCATTCTGCACTTGATTACTCGAATGAAGTAAGGTACTGGAACGGTAGATTCGCAAGTGTTCCATCGACGGTTGAGGTCATCACATGTACACGAGTATGCAGCGATCATAGTAGCTCGCGTGATGGAGTGCAGAGTGCATTGGACAACAGGACAAAGGCCCTGAAATGACTGCATGCGACTGCAGTGGCACGCGAGAACAGCACTCCATGTTTACTCACATACGTACCTGACCTGCTCTTGCAAACACGGACACCACTTCCACTTTGGTCTCTTGCCGGGCTGTGGAAGCCACCCACAGCTCCACCACGCAAGGTGCTGCGTGCGAGCGATACTTGTCCCGAATGCCACCTTGCGTCCAGCCTGCAGTTGGAATGAGTTCCTTCTTCTGCCGAACTGGCTTCTGCGGACCGGCATTCTCAGCAGAGATGAGCGCAATAGCGGCACAGTCCACCTAGTCACAGGTAGAAAAGACACCAGTGCTAAGGAAACCTATTATAATGCCTCCAGAACAAAATTATAGTCAAAATTGCAATGATTAGATGCACCCTTTATTAAACTGGCGTTGGCGTTGCAGCCGCTTCATAGTGTGCTTTAAGAATCACAGCATGTATGCGCGTCAATACACTGTCAGATGATGGCATTTCTGTCATATCACAGAGGGAGAGGTAGAGTGACAAGCACTGACAAAGTGTGACAAAGAGTGACAAATAGTGACAAGGTGTGACAAGGTGTGACATGAAGCGACAAGCAGTGACAAGGCATGACATGGAGTAACAAGGAGTGATATACAGTGTCCAATGGCCAAATGAATGTCCGGTCATCAGTCAATTTCCATACATCCTCTCAGGTTGACTGCACTTGATTCCATGTGAGTAGTATAGAGGTGTGTGTGAGCAAGTGACAGGTGCACAGTAACATTACTCTCCACATGGATTAGTAGTTCTTGTAGGACAGATAACAACATCACTTCTATATGAAAGCTTGTAGGCTTCACAGCAAATCACTTTCCTACAAATTTTTCACTGGGAAATTGACTACTAATATACTGTATGTAGTCATCATTTCTAAGAAAACTGAGTTCACAGTTCACACTTCATCCAGCTGTCCCTCTTCCTTGTACATTGCCAGTGTGATGTCATGCCTGACACAGTTTCCTGCACAGGTGCTATTTCCTAATCTTCTTCACCACAACTGCTGACACATCATAAGTACAAGGCACCACATCCCCCAGCCCCCCCCCCCCCCCTCTTTCCCATGATTTTGTTAGTGCATGCCTCACCCGTTCAACTTCGTAGATACTTAATGTGATCTTGCCAATGATGCTGGGAAGGAGTCTCAAGACTTTTGTGGCACTGGGGCCAAGAAGCCATCCAGTGATGGAGATGAAGTTATCCACTTTGATACCTTCAGGGTGAAGGAAACGGCAGCATGACCACGGCATGGATAGATTGAATAACAATGATTAAAGATAACAAGGACAGACACGGCGGTCTGTCTGTCGGGAATGAAAATTGCAAGGGAGGTTGGTTGTGTACAACACCACATGCACCACGTGACCACAGCATGCTCAGGTAGGCGACGGTCGGAGGTGAACAGCTTCTCAGTGTTGTGGCGATTTCTGTTAACACAATTATATGGGTCAATCGGCTCTCAGCTCATCTCTGACTTCGACCTCACTTGGTGCTGTAAACAGAGGGCCTGTAACAAACTGTTTAGGTGTTAGCGGTAAAAGTGATGCCAAGGTTTAGAGGTGAGTCGTGCATTGATTGGAATTCACAACAACCTTTTGCAAACCATCAAAAGATGACCAGATCACCAAACCCTGAAGTTGATCTGGGGATTTGCATGCAAGTGCCGATTTTGGCCTATTCGTGACTCAATAAACAAATCTACCCTACTGAAATTATTAATTGGCACATCAATCCTTCTACACCTTGGATGCAAATATGCACACAGAACCAAAAATGATTCTGAGTTACTTTTACATAGCCCAAATCCTTTCCTCTGTTGATGCTATTGCACAACTGATGATGTCATAATAGAAAATGGAGGGAGAAGGGGTCTACATAGGCAATGGGATACCATATACTTCTAAGTGAAGAAGAACTTACTTGACTTCTTCAGCCATTTGTCATAGTCTTCTTGGCTGAATGGGCAGAGGAAGGGATCACATCATCTCCTTTCACAATTAACAGGTGCACCACAGCCGTGGGGAAACCATAGCAACATTGTCTTGACTAGCATGCCCAAATATGGTCACACAGCTGCTTCCCACAGTACAGTTACTTCAGCTAAGGTTTCCAGAATAATTAAAGCCAAACACTGCAAACATGCACATTACAATGAGGCTGGGACAGCAGTTCACGTGCTCTTCATATCACAGGAACTCCACTGATTGTGGAACAATTCTTTCTTTGGGGTGATTAGCACACTAACTATTATAACAGTCTATAACAGTCATTTCAGTCTAACAGCTGAAGAAGGCCTTCACGGCCGAAACGTTCTGCTGATAATTATTCATGCCACATGAATTTGCTCATCAATTCTCATTTGAAGAACACTAGTTATAGTGAGTAGCAATACGGAGCACTCTCATACCAAAGTATAATACTGTATATGCAACAACTGCAGTTGTACAGTGTCTCAACAAAGAAGGTCTCCATTAAGTGGAAAACCGACTGTCACAGGCGAAGGCTGGTATATTTGTATACGTAGCAAGGACGTGACGTTGTGAATAAAATAAATGAACACCCCACCACAAGACTCCTGCCATAATGTCGCAATCTTACTGTACACAAAGACCAATGTTCACCTGTGACTGATAATCTGGTATCAGATGTAGACAGTCAAGGTCGAAACGTCACACCATTGCAAAAATAGCACACAATTGCTAGACAATTAATAATTAATACCTTGTCTTTATAATAATTAATATATTGTCTGTCTGAAGCCAAAACAATGAGCCTTTATGACATCACAGTGATTACGTATATCAGTTTGGACTATCAATACAACTCTGCACTTCACCCTTCACGGACTTTGTCAGGCATACAATCATCATTGACCTCGGCTGTGATGAAAGCTGAACAGCGTTCACGTCTGTGAATTCTTGTTCTGCTATCTCCTGCTAGCTCCCAGTCCAAGTGCATTCTGTGGCCTGGTAAGGTGTGTTTCTGTTAGCTGGTCTCGAGTAGTTATGAGAAAATCAGTAGAGCCCTATACTTTGTAATTTGTAATTTTGTACGTATGTTCACATTTTTTCTTGTGATTTTTCCTGAACAATTTGATTCTTGGCTCAACTTTAACAGTTTGAAGATCATCCAAATGCAAGCGATAATGATGGTGCACCAATCAAAAATATGTACTTAATCAAGGAAATCGAAGAATAAGCAGCAAATTCAAATTCACCAAACAAATAACCTTGCCACAATGCCATATGCCATCCTGGCTGGAGCTCTTTCAGATTCACATTGCAACATTCTTAGCTGTAATACCACATAAGTGCATGTAGATGCAACTGCTCAGCAGCTGCTTGGCCTGTTTGTTGACTCACCCTACACGTGCTATTGTTGCCACTCGCACACGGGGTGGTGTGCCCACTGCAGGCTTCTCCTTCTTTGGTGTCCTCTTGAAGAAAGTCCAGAACCTGGGTCAGGGGAAAGGGTCGCCACTCCATCTCACCCTTTTGAATACATAGCATACGTACAACCACACACAACACACACACACAACACGCAACACAACACACACGCATTTACACACACACACACACACAACACACACAACACACACAACACAACACACACACACACACACACACACACACACACACACACACACACTCACACACACACACACACACACACACAACACACTCACACACACACACACACACACACACACACACACACACACACACACACACACACACACACACACACACACACACACACACACACACACACACACACACACACACACACACACACCACACACACACACACACACACACACAACACACACACACGCACACACACACACACACAACACACACACACACACACACTTCCTTACCACACCCATGTTGTACAGTAGTATGTACACTTGTGTACAAACACATGCCCATATAAAGAGTCTACACAAACATCTTGCCACACCTACACACACACACACACACTAATGCACAAACACACACGCGCACACACACACACACACACACACACACCAGCTGCTTTTCTTTGTCGAGCCCTCTTCCTGGTCACCCTGGAGAAGGTCTTTCTTCTTCAACCTGCCAACACAAAGTGATGAACATCTCAAACAATTTGTAACTGCAGTCAAATTCTCCACTGTATTCTTTCATCCCTATCTACCTTTACAAGAATATTAAGCACGATTGAAATCAAAATCTGCAATTTTACACTCAATTAGCAAATCACCGAGGATGCATTCACTAATCCACGTTAGACCATGTGGGAAGCAGCCAACGCTCAATTAAGCTTAATTAAAAAGACAGTATTCAGAAACTGGATTACGTAGGTGATGCATGGACGCAGGTGTACTGCCTAAGTGGATGACTGAGCATGATTGAACTACGTACAAACGTATGTCCGTGATTCTTTATCAGGAGATTAACCATCACCCTTAATTACCAATAATTTCATCTAATTAACTTTGAATAGCTCAAAATTACCAACTATGAAAGTCCATATACTCTAAAATAAGCTAAATAGTACACAGGAATGAGTCCAGAGTGCAACTGCATACACTAGCTACAACCCACTTCTGAGAGCTGTACACGAAGTACAGTATGCTTATGGTACAAGTCTGTTGGCATTAATCGTATGGCTCTTCATGGGCCCCCACTCTGACTCACCTGCTGAGTTCTTCCTTAAGCTCAATGCAACGTGTCTTGTATTCCATTAGCTCTCTCAGCTTGCTGAAGAGTTCTTCTTTTGTGCAGCAATAGGAGAGCATCCCCGTCTGTTAAGGAGAAGGTGAGGAGAAAGGGGTGGATGATACCTGCAGTTTGGGTAGTCTCAGTCTTTACACTCACTTCACTGAGGTCATCATCCACAATAATGTTGACGTTGCTGTCTTTGGCTCTGTGAAAAGAAGCAAACAGAATGTGTATACCTGTGTGTGTGTGTGTGTGTGTGTGTGTGTGTGTGTGTGTGTGTGTGTGTGTGTGTGTGTGTGTGTGTGTGTGTGTATCTGAAGATGTCAGGGTGTTCACACCTAGCCAACTCCTCCTTTAGTCTGTCTTCCTTCTCATTCAGCAGGTGGACATCTTCCTCTAGAGATGCATTCACTCTACACACAACACACAATACATAACACACTGTTGTATTCACACCCAAAGGACAAATACACAGTCTTGTAGCATGAACTTACTTCTTCAGAGCTTCAATTTCTTCAAGGAAGCTTAGCTTCTCCCTCACAACCTCTTCCCTGGACAAAATTAACAATTCTCACTTGGACATGCTCACATGACAAAGCATTACAATATAAGCCATGTCTTCCCCTGTGCATGGTACAAGTTCTGTCATACATACATACATACATACATACATACATACATACATACATACATACATACATATGTATGTACGTACATACATTGGTTCAGTGATACGTTTGGATAATGTCAAGAACAGTTCTTATCATGCGTTGCCTTCTGCAAATCATGGCAATCTTCACTCCGCATGCCGCAGTCTCGCAGGATGGTGTCTGGCTAAACTCGTTGAGTCCCCGTGCCACGTTTGGCTTTCACTTTAGCTTCCCACATGGCCAGCTGGGATACCATTGTGCAGCATAGTTGTTTATATGTTTATGTGCTATTAGCCTCTCTGACAGAAGTTCTTACACACACACGCAGATGAACATGCAATGGCACGTACTTCTCTTGCTGAATCTTCTGTAGGTCTGTCAGGAGGCGAGCCATTTCTGTTTAGTAATAAAGAGAAGTGTTGTGGTTACGCATCTCATTAGGGCGAGATAAGGATATCTACATATGTACAATGGGACCCCCTTATAAAGGACACCCAAATTCAGGACACTTCTTTAATGAGGATAGTGCCTAGTGTCTCAGCTACATAGAGATGTGTATAAAACTACCTCTGAAATAAGGACACCTCTCTAATGAGGACAGTGCCTACTGTCTCAGCTACATACGTTGAGATGTGTATAAAACTACCTCTTAAACGAGAACACCTCTCTAATCAGGACACTTGGGCCTGTCCCAAACTGTCCCAAAGGTGTCAATAATAGAGAGAGGCGTCGCTGTAGATCAATAATAAGAAACAATACACAATCCCTTGTCTTCAAAGCGGGAACATGACACGTTGAGTCCATAATAAAGAGAGGTGTCACTGTACACTGCTTGCTTGAATGGCCACTTAAAAGCACCACTAGTAAAATGTACTGTTCTAATTGGTCTTGCAGCTGCAGGCCAGTCCCTCTCAGTTGAAACTGGACAGCTTTATAGTGCCCAACACAAGCAGCGTAGTGGCTTGTATACAGTGTGTTTATAGTGGAAGCTGTCTAACCCATCATCTGTGGGCCTCTTGACATAGCTGTTTAGATCACAGTTGTATTATAGGGGTGAATTGTGTCAAATAGTACATAACTGGAGTTGGGAAGGCTGGTTGCTTTAGACGGGTGGTTAGAGTATGTAGTGGCTATGTACAGGTTTCGCTGTATACGTACACGTACATGCACTTGTGATGCATAATGTGTGAGTGAGAGTCACCTGTGTTGGCAAGGTAGTTGGGGTCGGTTGCCAGAAGCTCATCTGCTAGTGATACACCTGGCTTTGTGTCACCACCTTCAAGACTTTCGGGTCCCACCTGAGCCAGACTAGGGGGACCCCAACTCTCATCAATTTCTCCCTCACTGTGAAAACTCAAACTCAACTCCCTCTCACTGACATCACTAAGATCAAACTCATCGGACTTGATAAATTCCTGCAAATCGCCTTCCTCTGCCTTCACCTTCCTCACTCCCCTGGTTGGCTTGCCAGGAACTGGTACTACCTCCACTGGGGTCACTTCAACACTGGATTCCATGGCCCTGCCACCAGCTCCTGCATACACACACACACACGCACACACACACACACGCAGACACACACACACACACAGACACACACACACACACACACACACACACACACACACACACACACACACACACACACACACACACACACACACACACACAACAGTGTTAGCACATACATGTACAGTTCAAGCGCTACTGCCAACAGGAATAATTCACTGATGACAACTTGTCAATGTTTTGACCAAATGCTGTATACTAGTCTACGTACATCAGGACAATCTACAAGTAGCGGTCAAACATGGATTGGCAGTAAATGCTGTCATAGAGGCTCATTGCTACAGAGCATATAAGATGGAGTTACTGATTCACGAGTGAACGGGTAGTAGGTTGTACTGTACACAGTAAGACATTTCGTCCACGAAGGTCTTCATCAGTTACTGTAACTGATGAAGATCTTCGCAGTCGAAACATCTACATAACAGTGTCCATCTATCAACCTGCTACGTGCTCACTTGTGAGTCAGTAAATCCATCTTAGATACAGTAACTGTGTCCCTGAATGATGGATTTAACTATTATCATTTTATTTCATGCATGCAAATTCATTCATGAAATTTTTGACAAAACTAAGATTTGTGAATTAACACAAATGTGATACTCATTAATCCTGGTAAAGGAGAAGCCACACTGGCCATTTCACTTGCCACACAAGATATCAACATACCTCCAGTACCCTCACCAGAACCCCATGTAGCCCCACTACCCCCCCAAACGTACCTTTCCCTTCCTCTGTAAGCTCCTCTTGAGCAGACCTGCCACCACTTGCTTGGTTAGACAGTGGAATTTGGAAGGCAAGGGGGAATTCCCCTGTGGGCGTGTCCACAGGAGTTGACTTGGGAGTAAGTGACCCTTCCAAAGGTGACTTAAGATGTGGCCTCGTCTCATCCAAAGAGCTCATTTTCACCTTTCTGCTGAGGTACCGATGGCCCCTGTCGACAGCAGCAACAAAACACATGACAAGCTAATAGCTAAGTAAACGGTTCTTGAGCGAAACATGCAGCAGAACAACTGTGTTTCATGCTCAAGAATCATTCTCCCCTATCTACAGCGCAGCATCGAGCAGCTATGACATCAAACTTACTGTTTTAGCTTCTTGATGGTTGCCTGTCTCTCCACAGCGCCAATCTGTTCATACTTTTCTTGATACACTTGAATTATCTGCAGTGTGAGCAATGTGTTTTAGGAGTAACAACGCACTAAGGCATATCCACTGGGAAGGCATATGATAATTTGCATACCCCCCATAGCTTGCGGTACTCGTCTTGCTGTTTCTTGCCTTCTGCGTCTACTAGCTCTCTCTGATCATCATCTAGAATGGAGGGGCACACATGTAGACAGATAACACATAAACACATATATGCACACACATACACATGTACACACACACACACACACACACACACACACACACACACACACACACACACACACACACACACACACACGCACACACACACACAAAGCTGCTTTCAGATTTCTGTAGCAGTTAACAAAGACCCTTGGGCCAAAATGCCCTGCATTTGAACATTTAATGACATGTGTGTTCCGGCTCAGTGACTGATTAGCTACCACTGGGCCATTACACACAAAATGATACATTTATCTGCAAACTGAAGAAATCTGTACACATCTATCTACACTCATGCACATACAGCATTCCTGTCAATAAATGAATGATGACATCTTGTTGTTAGACTCACACTGTCTCTTCACTGTTTCCAGTCTGCTGTCGGCTTCCACCTTCTCCTGCTTCAACTGTTGCACAGCCTCTTTAAGCTTTCTGTTGTCTGCTTCCAGGAGCAACTCATACTCTGTCCGCTCCTGTGGATGAGAGGGGAGCGCATAACATTTGACCTAGTCTAGCCGACATTCACCCACACTCATTAGCGCGCGGGGGCGTACAGGTGTACGCCCCCGCGCCCTAATGAAACTTAGGCAGCTGAGGTCAGTAAACAGGACCAGAGTTGAAGCATTCTCCGTGGAGCCATTGGACTAGCTATACAAATAACTATAGAGTAGAGAAACAAGAAACAGAGCAAGTCCTCTGCATCCGCACCTCAGTTCTCTTTCGATACTTCTCCTTCTCCTTCAGCCACTCATCATGCAGTATGTCTCTATCTTCCTTCAGTGCGCTGCACTTTTCCCTCAAACGGGGCACGCTCTCTACAATGGTGAACGTCTCCTTCAATAACTCCACCAATCTCTCCAGCTCTGCACTGTCGATCCCGTACGTCTCTACCAGGCGCTGCAAGTCGAACAAGATCGCTTGCGCGAGCTCTTCGGGCGACCTTTCCGCATCAAGAATCCCTTCCCCGAAGAACTCTTCATCCCCCGCATCGTCGGCTCCGCCCTGGGACTCAGTTATGCCGTAGTAGTCTATCTCGTCCATCTGTACCTGTGGCAGTAGATACGCCCCCGTGGGAGGGACCTCCGTCCGGAAGGAGGGATTTCCCCGATGGCGCATGGCGGCTGAAGAAGACGCGACGAAGCTGTTTCACCCACAGCAGTTGGCTGTACTCAAAGTAGCTCTGGTGAGCTTGAGGGAGTCAACGTATCTCAGGTAGTGCACGTTGCATTTCTGTGCAATGGAAGTTAATTGTCTCTTCTGCTTGTTTGCAGGCAGTTGCTATTATTAAGAACACACCTCATGGTATTTCAGCTAAGGAATACACAGAGAGGCTGGCTCTCCAGTTCACTACCTTGCAGAAAGATTGGAAAGAAAAGGCAATACCCTGTTGCACGCAACACTACATGGGTGTTGTACTATAGTGGTGTTGCTCCTGTGGGGTACTTGAATTTGGTGTAGATGATGTGTTTGAGTTTGTTGCCTTTGCCTGCAGGCAGTGGATCTCGAGATGCAGCTGCTCCAAATGAAGCATCAGCTAGCTAGGCTTTCACTGAGTGACAGCTCCAACAGCAGCATGGCTGCAGGAGACCATGCAAGTTGGCAAGCATTTGGCTGTGGTACCAGCAATGCTGAGCCCTCAACTAGCATTGAACCACCTCTTTCTGCCTCAGTGTCTTCTTTGACAGTAGGTTGGTATCCCTTTCTGGAGGATGCACTAGAAAAGGACATGTTTGTATGTGTGTATGAGTTACTGTCATTGTGTGAGCTGTGTATGGACATGATGATGGTGCAATTTAAACTAGTCAAGAACAATTGTTATTGCAAAGAACCCTTGTGGCTAGGTGCAGACATGGTAATTAGGTTACTGTGTTATTATACAGTAACTCCCCTGACCTTAGTCACATTAACCATACTCGGCCCTATGCATTAACCCTGCCCTTGTCTTTATTCAGCCTTTTGGAATTACAATTGGCATGCTTACATCACATCATACACTGTCATTTTCATTGCTTAAGCCCACCTTTTTATTGTATCTAAGCAAGTATCACATCTATCTTTGTATTATGCCACTGATGATGACAGCGCTGGCTGTGTATCTTTTGAAACATTTGGCATTAATTATCTTGTTCAGTGAAAAGCTTGTGAAGTTTCTCATCGCGTTATCAATTGTTATTGCGTGTGTGTATGTGTGTGTGCTCAGATGCTTCTCCGATGTGTGAGGTACACAGAGGCGATGTGCAGGCGTCTGTGGAGGTCTGCACACACAAAGCGCGAGCACAGCAGCGACACTTGCTGAGTAACCTTCACTTCCTTCAGAATGGTGGGTCAGCCCAACCAATTGCAAGCTCACTCCGTATTCATCCACACTGACTGTATGTGTGTACCACTGTGACAAGTGTGTCTTTGACTAGCTGCACCTACTGTTCACTGTAGCTCTGTTTCTTGTTTTCTCTCTTTGGATGTGTACCTAGTGTCCAGATTGCAGGTGGCTGGGAAGCTGGAGCTGCCATTTCAATCCTCTCACGAGGGAAGTGCTTCCCCTCTGGACTCCTCCCATCACGTTGTCATGGAGACTGTCACCAAGGCACTAACAGGTGGTGGTTCATTCTAGCAAACAGCTGTGTCTATGGACTGTGGCCCCTACAAGTAGACTTCTTCCTTCAACATTGTTGAAGGGTTCTCTGTATGGCATTTTACATCGATCACTGTTTGAATTGAATTATTTCAATGCCTGTGCTAGTATCATCTTCAGGGAATGAGGAAAATGGTCCGATGTGCCCCCACATAATTGAGAGAGGTGTTGAACTGTACTCTTGGGTGCTAAGTTGTTAAGAGTGAGATAGGTGATGATAGGCTGATGGGTGAGATGGAGGTAAACTGTCAAACATGTTCCCTCACACACACGCACACACAGAGAGAGAAAGAGAGAGAGAGATTTGTTTACCTCCATCTTACCCCATCAACCCATCATCACCCATCTCACTTTCTCCATAGCTTAACATCCCTCCTCTTACTTACATGTGGCCACACTCACTGTTTTTCTTCATGCCCTGAAGATGGTGCCTGCATACGTAGACAACAAAATGTTGGGATAATTTAATTCGATCATGTTAGAGTGTACTAGTGATTTGACATGCGATTACCCACTTAGCCTGCACAGGCCTTTACAACAATACATTAAATTTATCTTTTTGTTATTCATGTGCCTTGATTCTTTACTACTCTACTTGTTAGGTCTTGCTAGCATGTGTGAAGATGGTGGGATGGTGGAAGGTGCTTCACAGAAGGACTTGCAGGATGTTGTGGAGCTTGCAATAGGTATTGTACAGCAAGGTTCCTAGCTGGTGCTTGTGTGTGTGTGTGTGTGTGTGTGTGTGTGTGTGTGTGTGTGTGTGTGTGTGTGTGTGTGTGTGTGTGTGTGTGTGTGTGTGTGTGTGTGTGTGTGTGTGTGTGTGCTTGTGTGTATGTGTTTGTATGTTTGTATGTGGTTGTGTGCATGTATATATTTAGTAGGCGTGCCACTCCACACATTCCTTATACTGAAACTCATCCCCATGTGTTCAGGCTTACTACAGGACACTGCTTCAGACTCAGTGGAAAAGAAGGAGTTGTGTGCAGCCTCCAAACGGCTTGCAAGGGTGATGGTGGAACAGATTCCTCACAGGACCTGGGGGAAAATGGTAATTAGCCTGACATACTGCAATCACATGAATGTCACATGACAACCTGCAGTCACATGAGGGTCACATGACAACCTTCAGTCACATGAGTATCACATGACAGCCTGCAGTCCCATGACTATCACATGACAACCTGCAATCACATTACTTGGTATGTACATGTGGTTGGACTGCCCCTCCAGACCCACTGGAGGAAGATGTGCTGCTCCCTACTCCCACTCTTCAGCAGTAATGCTGCACTGAGTGAAGACATCATCCTGGACTTGCTACAACTAGTGCACAAGGGCATCAGCAATTTGCACACCTCTGAGGAAGGTCAGTGCTTAGAGGTAATTTGACTGGTAAGTCTCTGTACTAGCCCCTATAGAACAGACGTGCAACTACTTGGTGAGAAAGGGAGGGTTGGCACTGCTGCTATTAAATTGCTGACATTCTATCATTACTCCTGTTGTTTTGTTGTTGTTTGTGTTGTTGTCCTTCTTGTTGTCCATGCTGTACCCCACCCCCTTTCCCATGGTGTGTACATGCAGATGTGACCTCGTTTGATCACACTGTGGTGACTGCAGCTGGAGAAGGACTGTCCCTTCTCAACCATTTGCTATCCAGCCCCAAGTGGCCAAGAACGGACAAAGGTTTGCTTATAATTTTGATTCACATAATGTAGTGGGCATTTTGTGTGGTAATAATAGTTTAAGGCGGCAATAGTCTAGTGCTCGTATGACTCAAGTACAAACATTGTTTTCACTGCTGAGATGCCGAGGTGGGTGGAAAGTTTTCTTTCTGGATCCCTGCACATTCTACCATGCTGGATATTTTCCACTCAGTAGCATTACAGCCGTTTTATGGACGACTTCTTTTACGTATGCTCCTCTCCCCCTACAGTCAATCAAGAACTGCAGAATCTGAAGCATTGCAGCTACAAACTTGTTGCATCTTACCCGCTTTTTACTTATCAAATTTGGAAGCTTGATTCCGTTATTATGCAGTGAGTACTCATGTGACCAGCACGTGACTTGGAGATGGCTACCGGCGATCAGCACGATATTGTACTGAGAGGAATAACCGTCCAGTTTCCCTTCGTTCCTTATGACTGTCAACGCGTATACATGGAGAAGGTCATAGAGTGCCTGCAGGATGTAAGTAACGCATACGTTCCTGTGTTGTTGGGCAGTAAGTGCTTGGAGCGTGGTAGCGCGCGCGAGGGTACATGGGGTATCTTGGCGCCAAACTGTGGGCTCCCAGTAATCTAATCTTTGTTTCGTATGCACTGTGCACCAAGACACGCAAGCACTGAAGCACTTTAACCTGCTAAGTTTCTAGCTATGATCAAGAGCCCGGTTAGAATACTGTAATATGTTGACGGCCTCTAGCTTAGGCTGCGTATACTTGAAGTTATTTGAATTAGCCATCAAGCGTTTGTTCTTTGGTCACATTTGTGCAGTCTAAGAATGGTATTCTGGAGTCGCCTACTGGTACGGGGAAGACTCTCTGTCTGCTGTGTGCAGCGCTGGCTTGGCGTGATGAGTATCTGCAGCGGCAGGCTGTGAAGCAAGGGGTGACACTGTCACAGGTGACGACGTCCACACAGGACACGTGGGATGCACAAGGTTGTTCAGGTTAGGCTGCATGTGTGGGAGGTGTGTGTGTGTGTGTGTGTGTGTGTGTGTGTGTGTGTGTGTGTGTGTGTGTGCATGTGTGTGCGCGCGTGTGTGTGTGTGTGTGTGTGTGTGTGTGTGCATGTGTGCGCGCGCGCGTGTGTGTGTGTGTGTGTGTGTGTGTGTGTGTGTGTGTGTGTGTGTATTTGGCTATGGCAGAGGTGGTGTGTTTGTGTGGGTGAAAGAAGATGAATGCAGTATACAATGATGTCTTCATTACTTGTGGGTACATACGTATATTAATAAATGTTAATAGGAGTATTGTCTTGTGCACACCTCTCTTCTTGCTGGTGTACAGGTACCCCTGGTTTCATGACGCCGAAGATCATCTATGCCTCTCGAACTCATTCTCAGCTGTCACAGGTAATGCAGGAATTGAAGAACACTGCCTACAGGTGAGCGTACTCCTCCTCCTAGTAGCTCCTTTTGCCCACACCCCTCTCCCCCACCCTCCCCCTCTCATGCACCCCACCCTACCACCATGTTTCCCATCCTACAGTATTTTGCCCTCACCCATACCCACCCACTCCCACTTATCCTCACCTTTACCCTCATTTGTACCCTCTCCCTCCCCCTCCCCTCCCCTCCCTCCCATCCACACAGTCCCAAAGTGGCCGTAATTGGCTCCAGAGACCAGTTGTGTGTGCATCCTGAAGTGCTCAAGTTGGACAGCAACTCTGACAAGGTGAGCTAGGGGAACGTCCCCTTCAACCAACCAAGCACAGCCTTCAACCTGTCTAGTACCCTCCATGTGGTGGGGAGTCTAGGGGGACAACCGTAGTGGTTCATTACCCGTTTGATAGACATGGGCCTAGTGTGCAAGGTGTGGCTCTCCTAGCTTGGTGGTCAGAGTGTGCTCAGTGTGTGTAGGACAGCGTGTATGTAGTGAAATGACTGCCTTGAATTCTCAAATTCAAGCTATGTATCAGTTTTGTGGCACTCCCTTGCACATGCATTCTGCACTATAGGAGTGCTGTATGACACTTATTGCCTGTATGCCTGTATGTGATATATTGTAGGTTCAAATGTGTCGTATGAAAGTCCACCAGCGCTCTTGTACCTACTACAACAACCTTGACGGTGAGGCATGGCCTAGCTGGGCAGTATATAGTGGCCCACACCATTGGAGTGTGAGATGGTACTAGTCTCCTGTAGTCGGCAGCCATTTTGTTCTGACGCCACCCTCCTGACGGACTTTGAGAGGGTGGAGTCGCAGCAAAATGGCAGTCAGCTACATGAGACTTGATGGCACTGTTCTCCATTTGTTGCTTTTTGATCAGGGCCTAAGAAAGATGTTGTGGAGCATTCGGTGAGGTCTTCAGTCCATGACATTGAAGACCTTGCTGTTCTGGGGACCAGAGAGAGGTTGGGACAACACTGTGTGTGTGTGTGTGGTGTGTGTGCATGTGTGTGTGTGGTGTGTGTGTGTGTGTGTGTGTGTGTGTGTGTGTGTGTGTGTGTGTGTGTGTGTGTGTGTGTGTGTGTGTGTGTGTGTGTGTGTGTGTGTGTGTGTGTGTGTGTGTGTGTGTGCGTTGTGTGTCCATGCTCTGTACCCCCTGCTTCTTGCTCATGTCAATGTGTATAGGCACAAACATATGAAATGCACATGCACACACAAAGAGACACTCATACTCACACGCGCACACCACTTCCCTGCTGTTATGGCCCAACCCTTATCCCAATCCTCCCTCAGAGTCTGTCCATACTACTTAGCTCGCGAACTGAGGAAGAGTGCTGATATTGTGTTCATGCCTTACAACTACATATTGGACATCAAAGTGAGACACCTGCAGATACGTACTGTACACTTTATACATGATGTAGGGCCTAAGTAATAATGCTTCTGCAGTATGTGTGTATGCTGTGGATTCTGTATGCTTTGGCCTCAGGGGAGATATATTACTGATGGCCACAGTAGGTCTCCTGTTGCCTATTAACCATGTGCTAAAGGGAGGCCATGGGTAAATGTTACCATGGTAACCATGTATTATTGGGAGTTTCAGACTTGGAAACATGTGGTTAACATATACCTTTCCCCACACTTTCGCCACTGAAAGAATCAGTCCAACCCATCAGATCCAGTTAGTAGAATCCCTCAAGAGTTAGTGTGTTGTCTCTTAAGTTCAGTGTTGGTGTAGGATGTTTAGAAGAGGCCTGTAGCAGCCACTGTCACAGAGTGTACACCTCCATGCACCTTACTCCTCCAGTGACTATGTATACCTTCATTTGTCTTACTCCTCCATCAGAACCGCAGAGCACATGGGATTGACTTGCAAGGAGTGATCTTGATTATCGACGAGGCTCACAACGTGGTAAGTTGACATGTGTAATCCAGCTTCCTTCCCTCTCATCTTTCTTAGTCCTCCTCCTTACTGTCTTCCTCCGTACTGCATTCCTATTCTGTGCAGGAGAAGATGTGTGAGGAATCTGCCTCTTTTGACCTCACATCCCTCGACATCGCAAGCTGCATGAAGGATGTCACGCAGCTGTTGAAGTGGAAGGAGGGAGAGAAGGGTGGGATGGATGGGTCCCTCCTTATGGATCTAGGAGGTGTGATATCTTTGTATGATATGATGTGTGCATGTGTATAGTGCAAAGGCCTGTTTTGGTACAAGTGGCCTTGACCGGAGCAGATTGATGGTGGACAGCAGGACAGAGAAGTGGAGTGATGTGGTGTTGTGTTGGGGGGAGAGCGTCACCCCTGAGGGTGTGGACTACGTATTTGGTTGAGTCCTTGTGTGTACCATTCTTCTGCTCAGGAGTAGACCAGGATATGGACCAGCAAGACATTGAGGACCTCGTGAACTTGAAGGGTAAGTGGAGATGTAGTGTAAGGTGTGTGGAGGGAGTGGAAGAGGTGTGTGTGTGTGTGTGTGTGTGTGTGTGCGTGTGTATGTGTGTGTGAGTGTGTGTGTGTGCATGTGTGTGTGTGTGTGTGTGTGTGTGTGTGTGTGTGTGTGTGTGTGTATGTGTGTGTGTGTGTGTGTGTGTGTGTGTATGTATTTGATGTGCAGAGTTTCTTAAGAACTTTGAGCAGCAGGTTGATGCTATTGAGCTGACCGACAAGAATGAGAAGCAGTTCCCTGGCAGGTGTGTGTGTGTGTGTGTGTGTGTGTGTGTGTGTGTGTGCGCGTGTGAGAGAGAGACTTTGGATTCATGGCATTCATAGCACTGTTGACCATGGTTGCTAATATTCATGTTGTGGTTAAGTAGTTACCACACGGTAACAACATGGCCGGCAAGACACATGGAATTCGTAAATTCGAGCAATGAAGTGGCAGCGATTTGTTGCACTTGATGGGAAGGGCGGTTGGCGAAGATAGCACTTTTAGGGGTGCACTCAGGCATGGGGTTAATTAAGAAAGGCATTGGTAGCACACTGTAGTAAGACTTTTATTAGTGAATCCAACATGTGACAGTATGTAATAAACGGACATATCCGAGGAAATTCATACGAATCCGGGAACTCTGTCACATGCGAAGTGCGCCACGTGTTGCAGGGAGATGGAGAAGTACGAAAAGAGAGATTGAGGGAGTAAGTTAAGGAGGGGGAGGGTCAGAACACAAAGGCTGAGAGGGAGACAGAGTACAGGGGGAGGGTCAGAACACAAAGGCTGAGAGGGAGACAGAGTACAGGGGGAGGGTCAGAACACAAAGACAGAGAGGGGAGACAGAGTACAGGGGAGGGTCAGAACACAATGGCTAAGCTGTTTGTACACCTGTTCCTGAAGAGCTAGCCAAAGCTCTAGTTCTGAGAATGGGTGCACTGGTGTACAGTGAGGGAGTACAGTGCCTGCAGCCCAACAGCATCGCGCCAAAGATCAGACATTAACACATGCAATCTACGGCATAAATTCCTTAAACAATTTAACAATATAGCATCAAACTTTGTATTGACTATTCAGGGGTAAATTGAAGGGGAAGTTAGGGGAATCACCTGCCAGGCTCCTTGCCCACTCCAGAGGGGAGTGGTCCAGCCCCACCTTTGATGGTCCGGGCTGGGATTCAAGATGCAACGGAAGAATCTTCTTGTATGTTGGTGGGGCACGTGTAGTGGGGACACACCCATCACTGGAGCAAGTGGAAAGAGCAATACCGTAACTTAAGAATACTCACAGCTTCCATTCACCCACACCCTTCACACGTCACACCTCATCTGCCATGAAGCAGCGCCTGACCCTGAGAGAGCACTATCCCGAAAAATGACTGTGGCAAGCTCCCTGGCTGTGGAGTATGACAGGAACTTGCCCACCTTACTAACAGGCATGAGAACGCATGTAGAAAAGCACATAACGTAACAGAGCAACTCAACTGAACAAGAGGATACTCCATGCTAATACCTGTGTCATGGTGTGGGCATTTGCACTTGACTCAGCTCTCCAGTCACACTCTATTGAAGGCAATAAGACAAGGAGATGTGATAAGCATGTAACAAAGAAATAAAATGGAATGAGAGCCAAAAAGACATTCTAACATTGGACAGTCTTGCAGTGTTCGTGGAGGACAAGAGACGCTTGAGAGAGTGGGTCAGTCAAAGAAGTAGCAACACATTGGTAGTTGAGTGTTGATCATGTCTTCTCTTCCAACGACGCAAAGAGCAAGCAGAGCACATCCAGGTCCTGTGTGGTGCTACTCTTTTGTACTTATTGCTGGTATAATGTTATGCTGACATCATGCGCATGTTTTGAAGTGTCCTCAGTAGGTCATTTATGGCTAAATGTGACATTACATTCATAGCACTTGCCCATGGTTATTAATATTCATGTTGTGGTTAGGCCATTGCCACGCGGTGGACAACGTGGCTGGCAGACACGCAGAATCCTAAATTCAAGTGGAGATTCCGCCAGAGACGTGGCAGCGATTCGGCGCACTTGATGGGAGGGTGGGCGGGGAAGATAGCACTTTTTTAGGGGTGCACGTGGGCATGTGGTTAATTAAGAAAGGCAGGCAGCACAGTATATAACTCTATTAGTGAAGCCTCACACGTGACATTATGTAATAAACGGACATATTCGAGGAAATGCGAAGTGCGCCTCGTGGTTAGTAGCTACTGCTTGATAGTGAGCATTGGCTGTAGTGAATCAGCGTGTTTCAAGCTAGGAAAGTGCCTTCTTCCTCTGGAGAGGGCAAGGGGATGGAGAAGTGACAAAGAGAAAGATTGAGGGATTTGCCATGAAGCAGCGCGTGACACTGAGATAGCATTTCCCCCGAAGATGACAGAGGCAAGCTCGCTGGCTGTGGAGTATGACAGGAACTTGCTCAGTTTGCAGCAAAGTGCGCCAAGCTGTCACCTTCCTCTTTGGGGGTGTGAGAATGCATGTAGAAAAATAACATAACAGAGCAACTTAACAAGAGGAATAATATACACTGAGATAGCATTTCCCCCAAAGATGACAGAGGCAAGCTCGCTGGCTGTGGAATATGACAGGAACTTGCTCAGTTTGCAGCAAAGTGCACCAAGCTGTCGCCTTCTTCCTCTTTGGGGGTGTGAGAATGCATGTAGAAAAAATAACATAACAGAGCAACTTAACAAGAGGAATAATATACTTCTTGCCAATACCTGCATTCATTGTGTGTGCACTTGCACTTGACTAAGCTCTCAAGTCACACTCTCAAAAGGCAATAAGGAAATGTGATAAACAAGTGAAACAAAATAATGCAAGACATTCTAACATTGGACACTCTTGCAGTGTTCGTGGAGGACAAGAGACGTTTGAGACAGTGGGTCAGTCAAAGAAGTAGCAATACATTGGTAGTTGAGCGTTGATCATGTATTCTCTTCCAACGGCAGAAAGAGCAGGCAGAGCACTTCCAGGTCCTTGAGTAGACACTCACTGAGATCACCCGTCTCAAGGAACACCAATAGACAGACCTAGTTGGTCTTCCAATGCAGAGAACATTGCTCTTTGCTCCATGCAGCAGTACTAACACTGCACATTGCTATTCCTTTGTACTACTGCTGGTGTAATATTATGCTGACATCATGTGCTTGTTTTGAAGTATCCTCAGTGAGTTGTTTATGACCAAATGTGAACATGTGAATTTTTGGTTCTTGTTCAACCTGCGTGTGCACCGGGAGGGGGAGGGGGGTAGGGGGACAGCGGAATTTGAGAGCCTCTGCTCACTGGACATCATGTAGCTAGCAGAGGTGAGTGACCCCATATCTACAGGACAGCTTAGTCTCATCATTAGCCTATTTCTACTGATAAAGCTGGTTTATCAGCTGATGAAGGCCTACATGGCCAAAATGTCCTGAGTTACAATGAATTTCTGCTACGCAAGTGCTCAAACAACTACCCACTAGCAACAATACGTCCCACGTAGCAATGAGTCTCTACGCTATCATAACAGTGACATGTTTGCACCAACATCAATTCTCCACTAACACACACTGCAGTAAAGGACAGGACTCTCTCTCTCGTGCCTCACACCCTTGTGTGTCGATGGCAGGAAGTGCCACGTACAGCAACTAGTGGTTTGATAAATGTTATATACAGTGCCTCAGGTGGATAGTGGGTCAGAGGGTTGTGTGCATATGCTAATGCCAGGGGCTACCTCCTCCCACACTATAATGGCATCCTGAAGTGGGCCGGGATGAGACTAACAATGGTTTAGCAGTGGGTTGGGGTAGGATAACACTAAACATAGCAGCAATACACATACAGCGGATTTACGCAATCATGCAACAGGTTCCCAAACTGTGGGTAGTCGTTACCTAGGCTACGAACCAAAATTGTGCACAACTATGATGTCACACAGTCCGTATCCTAGGTAACGCCTGCCCAAGGATTTGAAACTGTTGCAAGATTGCGTAAATCCGCTGTATACATCTACTTGGTGACAGTGTATTGTACTATTACTTCTAGTAAAATATAACACCACTGCCACCACCACAGTGTCTAAGTATAGTCTTATCAGCTACACACACCCCACTGTGTATAGTCATACCAGCTACGCACACCCCACTGTGTATAGTCATACCAGCTACGCACACCCCACTGTGTATAGTATTATCAGCTACACACACCCCACTGTGTATGTACGTATGTATGTATGTACATTGCTGGACTTGATTGTTGCCCTCAGCTACATCTACGAGGTGTTTGAGAAGGCTGGTGTCACGCACCAGACGTCTGAAGTCCTCATGGGACAGTGCGAGAAAGCCATTTCCCTCCTCTCCATGAGTGAGTACGTATGTTGGAAAGTGTCTGCACTGCTCCACTGCACCCCACATATTGGTTCCCAGCGCAGTGTGGTCTGATTGATCAGTGCTTGTTCACATAGAAACAACCTTTGGATGAGAACACTGAAAAGATCACAATGGTACAAAGCATTTGTTTTCTTGCTTGATTGCAGTCAGTGGCTCTAAGGTTTTCCACAGCGGTAGTCATTTACAGAAGTTCTTGGATTGTTTGAAGGTGAGTTTGTCCCTGCTCTGTGATCCCTGTAATGTGGCACCTCCTTCCCTATCACTCTCTCTCTCTCTCTCTCTCTCTCTCTCTCTCTCTCTCCACTCTCTGCCCTCTCCTCTGTCTTCCTCCTCCCTTCTCACTCTCCTCTCTCTCTCTCTTCATCTCTCCCCGGCTTCCCCTTCTGTCACATCTCCCTCCCCACTTCACCTTTTCCACCCCCAGGTGGTGTTCTCCCCTCCGTCCTTCCCCTGTGATGTGTTGGACCACGCTAAAGCCACTTCAGCAAATTACAAAGTCTACGTGAAAGTGGAGACTAAAGCAAAGCAGAGAACAGACTTGTGGACTGTCAGTGCAGCAAGCAAACAAGAGTGTGAGTGCATATGTGTGTGGTGTGTGTGTGTGTGTGCGTGTGTGTGTGCGTGCGTGCGTGAGTGTGTGTGTGCGTGGGTGCATGCGTGTGTGCGTGTGTGCATGCGTGCGTGCATGCGTGTGTGCGTGCGTGCGTGAGTGTGTGTGTGTGTGTGTGCGTGAGTGTGTGTGCGTGCGTGTGTGTGTGTGCGTGTGTGTGTGTGTGTGTGTGTGTACAAATGTGTCTTCACTGTACACTGACTAGCCTGAGCACATCACACTAACAGGACTGTCTGACATGTATGTGCTAACACTGTTGTGTTGTGTGTGTGTGTGAGTGCGTGCGTGTGTGCGTGCGTGAGTGTGTGTGTGTGCGTGTGTGTGTGTGTGCGTGCGTGCGTGCATGAATGCGTGAGTGTGTGTGTGCGTGCGTGCGTGTGTGCGTGGGTGCATGCGTGTGTGCGTGTGTGCATGCGTGCGTGCATGCGTGTGTGCGTGCGTGCGTGAGTGTGTGTGTGTGTATGTGTGCGTGAGTGTGTGTGTGTGCGTGTGTGTGTGCGTGTGTGTGTGTGTGTGTACAAATGTGTCTTCACTGTACACTGACTAGCCTGAGCACATCACACTAACAGGACTGTCTCGTCCCATCTCCTCTGCTCAGCACGCACCCTTAGCTACTGGTGTTTCAGTCCCGGTCACAGCATGATGGATGTGGTCAAACAGGGAGTCCGGTGCATCATACTGACCAGTGGGACCCTCTCCCCCATCGACTCCTTCTCCTCAGAGCTAAGAGTGTTAGGCAGTGTGTGTGTGTGTGTGTGTGTGTGTGTGTGTGTGTGTGTGTATTGTGTGTGTTGTGTGTGCGTTGTGTGTGTGTGTGTGTGTGGGTGTGGGTGTTTGTGTGTGTGGGTGTACTGTGCTACAAGCTAAATTGATGGCTATGATATGTGATTTTGGCTTGAATGTCTTGCTGTATTTACTTTGTAGGGACTTTCCGGTAGTGTTACAAAATCCCCATGTCATCACAAAGGAACATGTATGGGTGGGAGTGGTGTCCCGGGGCCCGGACGGGAATTCTTTGAACTCTCGATTTGCCAACAGATCCACTGTGGGGTACCAGAGCAGTCTGGGCAATGCCATAGGTGTGTGTGTGTGTGTGTGTGTGTGTGTGTGTGTGTGTGTGTGTGTGTGTGTGTGCGTGTGCGTGTGCGTGTGCGTGTGTGTGTGTGTGCATATGTGGGGGGTACATGAGGTGTGGGGAACAGGAAGCAATGTTCTCTCTAGGCTGTTTTTAAGGGTACAGAACTCCTTGCTACAGGCATGGCACTGTACCCTCCTTGAAAGGTACCACTAGTCATGTGGCATAGGCTTGCATGCATTACATTCTGTGTGACAAGGCTCTCCATGCATCCTCCCTACTGTGCTGTGCAAAGGAAGCTGACACTCTCTCCCACACTCCACCATCCACTAGTCACTCCTCACATGACTAGCAGTCCAGCACACCCTTCTTAGGCTATTGTCAGGGGAGAACACTGCTGCCCCCACCTGTCCCCCACCTGTCCCCCACCTGTCCCCTCACCTGTCCCCCTGTCCCCCCACCTGTCTCCCACGTGTCCCCCTGTCCCCCCACCTGTCTCCCACCTGTCCTCCTGTCCCCCCACCTGTCCCCCACCTGTTCTCCTGTCCACTACCTGTTCTCCTGTCCCCCCACCTGTCCCCCACCTGTTCTCCTGTCCCCTACCTGTTCTCCTGTCCCCCCACCTGTCCCCCACCTGTTCTCCTGTCCCCTACCTGTTCTCCTGTCCCCTCACCTGTACCCCACCTCTATTGAGCACACTCTATTTTATATCTATCTTTGTGTTCCTTCCTCCCTCCATTCAGTCAACTTCGCTCGCATTGTCCCACACGGTCTTCTAGTGTTCTTCCCGTCATATACTTTAATGGCTGAGTGTGTCTCAAGATGGGAGGTGTGTGTGTGGGGGGGGGGGGGGGGGGCTGGAAGGAGGAGGGGGGTTGGAAGGAGGGTCACCTCACTGTATTCATTGATTTGTTCTGTGAAATGTTCAGGAAAATGGCATCATGAGCCGATTGAGAGGACTAAAGGATGTGTTCACTGAGCCACGAAAGAAGAATGAATTTCAAGCAGTTAGTGTGTGCATGTGCTAACAGTAGCTGTCAACAGCCTCTCCTACACATGAGCTCTTGAAAGAGAATGTAGTGAATCCTCATGGTGGAGCTTGTTGATGCTGTTCACTCACTGCATTTGGTTTCAACTGCTACTTCTTGCTACAGACAATGGAGGCCTTCTATAGTAAAGTTAACGAAAGTTCCGGAGCCATATTTATGGCTGTCTGCAGAGGAAAGGTGTAGTGTACAGTGTGTGTGTGTGTGTGTGTGTGTGTGTGTGTGTGTGTGTGTGTGTGTGTGTGTGTGTGTGTGTGTGTGTGTGTGTGTGTGTGTGTGTGTGCATGTGTGTGTGTGTGTGTGTGTGTGTGCACGTACGTGTGTGTGTGCGTCTGTGTGTGCCTGATGGTTGCTTATATGCATTAGTTGTAGTGTGCTTAATGTTCTGTGTAGGTAAGTGAAGGATTGGACTTTGCTGATAACAATGGTCGTGCAGTTGTTATCACTGGGCTCCCCTACCCTCCTCGTTTGGATCCTAAGGCAAGCATGCATGCACACACACACGCATGCACGCACACACATTTCATAGCTTGTGGTGCACTGTCTTCCGGTGTGTCCTCATCTTGCATGTCACACCCTCTCCCTCCCCCCATCCTGTCACCATCACCCTCTCTTCCTACCCTTTGGCCCTCACACCCTCCCTCCCCTTCCCCCCATCCCATCCATCTCCCACCCTCCCCCACCCCATCCCACCCATCCCCCACCCTCCCCCTCCCCATCCCACCCATCCCCCACCCTCCCCCTCCCCTCCTGCCCTTGTCCCTCCCTGGCAGGTTACCCTGAAGATGGAGCACCTCAAGGAGAGCAAGGACTGGCCTGGTACCAAGGTGAGGTCTGCACACAGACACACCAGCTGCACAGGCAGTAAGTGTATTCTCTCATGCATGGCATCTACATATCCAGGTATCACAATCACTACATAGCCCTATACATTGACATAGTAATAGTAACAATACAAATACATGTTACTCATTTGTGTCTGTTATGCATTCCCTGCCCTATCCATTCACATTAACTTGTGTAGGCACTCCCTCCAGAGGACTGGTACAAGCAGCAAGCCTCACGTGCGGTCAACCAAGCCATTGGTAGGGTCATTCGGCACAGGAATGACTACGGCGCGATCCTCTTGTGCGATGAGAGGTACAGCGAACAGCACACACGTGTGTACTGGTAATGATGGCTTGGTCTTGTGTGCGTGTTTGTGAATACTGAATGTCTTCATTTTCACTTTCTCTCTGCTGCAAGTACACTGTGTGTGTGTGTGTGTGTGTGTGTGTGTGTGTGTGTGTGTGTGTGTGTGTGTGTGTGTGTGTGTGTGTGTGTGTGTGTGTGTGTGTGTGTGGTCTTGGTGATGTGAAGGGAGTTAGACGATTTAATATGTGCCATTCCAAGGGAAGACATCAAATTTTACTGCATTGCACAGCAGTGATGTCTAGCTCTGTAAGGATATACAGTAGCTGATCGAAGTGTGTCGATCACAAGGCCACAGGTTGGACAAGAGTGGGAATGTTAACCACACACAATCGAGGCTTGAACCTGAGATGTGCGTTAAATTATAGCGCTTCAGCCGGGCGGGCTACCTCCCTCCTCCCTTCCTACGCCCCTTCAAGCAGTACACAGCCAACTCAATCATTTCCTCCTTTAGTTCTACATTGCTTGCTTGCTGCCTAGTGACCGAACATCCACCGGTCTGTGGTCTGTACATGTTGTTCAATGTTTTTAGAAGTGGTGAGTTGTTGTTGTTGGAGCGCTGACTGCATGGTCACTCCATATGAAATGTTGTGATGGTTGTCATCTCCTGAGTGAAAATGCACTAATGGGTGCTTAGAACTTCCAGTAATTGTCTGAAAGTGGTATAATTGTTAGTTGATATTATGTCGTCTACAAGCAATCGAGCTTCTCAAACCGATTTAATGCAATGTAGTTCTCTCGTGTTGTTATCAACTGTCGCTGGTGTGATGTGTAGAAGAGCCCCACCTCCTGGTGCATGCAGGTTCTGTCAAGGTGACAACCGCAGCCAGCTGCCAAAGTGGCTGCAACCACACTTGAAGATGTACTCACAGTTCGGGATGGCGCAGAGAGAGCTCAATTTGTTTATTAAGAAAGCTGAAGAGAAAGTGTGTGGTGCCTGGGTGATGGGAGGGGTGGGAGTGGGTGGAGGGTGGGGCTGAGGGTGATAGAAGGGGATAATGGGATGGTGGGTGATGGAAGGGGATGATGGGTAATGGATGATGTAGCTGAAGTGTATCTGTCAATGTACCATGATTTAATAGGAGGCAGTGTCAGAGTTTGGTACTACCTTTTGATATTATATGGCAGTGAAATATTATTTGACTAAGACCTCAACACAGAATGAGTTGTTGTCTCTATCTTCTCTCTTTTCTCCTCTCTGTCTCTCACATCCTACTCAGTTTGGCTCCATCGTTCAGCAACCCAAGGCTGCTATTGACCACCTCAAGAAGGAGCTCACGGAAGGAAGCACCACTGGCCACATTGCCTACAAGCCCAAAGGAAAGAGGATCGCATCAGAAGACAGTGTTGGTCCACTGAAGGCTGCTTGCCAGGTCGACATCCATGTAGCTTCTAGAGCAACCACAGGAGCTCCCGTTCTACCAGGTGATGATAAAGGCAATGCCTTGTCTCCTTAGCCAAACCATTAGTACAGTGTAACCTGTCTAAGACAACCACCTGTGGGCCAGTTCTAGCTGACCTTTATAGAGAGGTGGCTGCTCTACAGAGGTAGATTGCAATGTTTTAGTGCCATTTGGGGCCAGGGAGGCTGGCTGTTTTAGAGAGGTGGCTGCCTAACACAGTGACCATCTTAGACAGGTTCCACTGTATAAAGTATAAGTTTTACTTCATGTGGGTGATGTTGTTCAGAGCCTGTCCTAGAGTATGTTTATGCAATGATCTATCCCCCCCCCCCCCCCCCCCCCCTCCACATGCAGTGTGTGAGGATGTGACACTGTCTGTATAAACAAATGCATCTGTACGTGAGGAAAGTCTTCTTCCTGAATTGCAGTGGGACCCTCTTATACAGGTCACTCTGAATTCAGGTCACTTCTCTAATGAGGACAGTGCCTTCTGTACCAACTACTGCACATAGAGATGTGTACAAAACTGTGTACCTCTGAAATGAGGGCACCTCTCACATTAGCCCACTTGGAACTGTCCCAATTGCAAACTATCCCAAAGTTGTCCGGAATACAGAGGTGTCGGTGTACAGCCCCATAGTGTAACAAAGGCCCACCTGTATCATGATGCATGGCCATCGCAACAGCCCATTTGCTAAACTGCACACAAGTTAATTAGTATTAGTAGTCTCGCGAGCTAGACTGTTGCACAATTCCCCGTGGAGAGCAGTCTGGTCACGTGAGCCATCTTTCTGTGGCGCGGATCTGTATGGAATAGTGTAACGATTGTGCAATGTGTGTGAGTGATCAGCTTTATAGACACACGTGTGTCTTTGTTAGCTCACACATTTGCGATCATAGCCTGCGTTGTGTGCCACAAGCTTATTGTTGGACGGGAAAACGTACAGAAGAGGGTTGACAGACCATCTGCAATGTCACACTGAGATCGATTGTCTCGGTCGCGAGTAGGTTTCACACTCCTATGTGTTAATTGGTCGTGTACTGCGTATGCTTCACTTGGACAAGAAGCTACAGCTCACAGTTGTCGCTATATTCATACAAGACAGCTACAGTTGGCTTCAACAGATCATAGACCTTCCAGACGGATATAACGCACTCGATTAGGTGAGATAGCCCCTAGTGTGAAATGGAACCGTCTTAATTGGCTATTCAGTGATCTGATTAATTAGATGACCAAGGTCCTGGCCACCTCATGCTGCAGACAGCTGGCTCATGTTAACAGACTGTTTTGTGGGATATTATGTAACAGTCTGGCTTGCGAGACTAATTAATTAGGAACTAACACTGATCCCAATCTCAATTCCAATCCTAGTACCAATCCAAATCCCAATCCCGAAGCTTAATTTACTTCCTGTTCCTTTATGGACTACTTCCACACACACACACACAGACACAAGCACAACAGAGTGTACAGAGTGGAAGGTTTAAGAGAGTATCACAGCAGCACTAGCATGGGTAAAGGATGTTGCCTTCTCCTTCAGTTTCAACACTCAAGATATGTTCAACTTGCCTTGCTGTTGCCATGTGGTCTACTGAAACAATCGCCCACACAATGGTCTTCCTTCAATTAGATCTCACCTTGTGTTCTACAATTGACAGAGACTTTCGGGTCGAGACATCTTGCCCATCTTTTGACCTAAGCTGCATAATTTGCTTGGAAAACCTCCGTTGCTGTCTTACCTTATCTTTATATTATGTGTCTCCCCACCACCACCCCATCCAGGTTCCCTTCTTCCAATGAAGCTGAAGTTCAGCAGCGAATCTGAAGACACCAAAAGTGCAAGCTTCTTTGAAGCGTTAGCCGAATCTAAGGTAACCAACACAGCCTTCTCTTCACTCTACATGGAGGCATTTTGGGGTAGCTGAAGAATGAATTAGCATTCGTTTGTGAACACACTATGTCTGCCTGTATACTGTACATCTGCCTTTGTTTTCACTGACAGAATACACAACACTTACATTTGTATGTGTATAATTGTGTACTATACCAGTGAATTGTGTACACCAAACCAGTCTAAACTGCCCTGATGTATTGGCCACAAATGCATGTATACATGTATGCAATGCTTGTACCGCACTGTTCTGTACGTGGCACTGTACCTGGGTGTCTTTAACCCTCCCCTCGCCACCCATCCATCCCCTACCAGGTGAAGCCGCTGTTCCCGCCCACCATGTCTTGCAGGACAGAGGCGTGCACGGGCATCAGTAGAACTGGCAGCCTCTCTGAGTCCATCCTGGGCAAGCGACCAGCTGCAGTATTGTGTGCAACAGACGGCCCTACCAGCAGCAGCAGCACACAGCAGGAGGGAGGAGGGGAGGACTCTTCTGTACAGCCTACAGCAAAGCTGGTCATTAAGGTACTTATTGCACACTTTTGACTGTATCCACACAGAAACTACCATTAGTGCTGCGGACTATGAGACAACTCAACAGTTTGACCACAACTGTGCATTTAACATTATCAAATGTTGCTTGAATCATAGGGTATACACCATAGACAAGGTGCTAGTAATGCATTTAGATGAGGTAAGGGGAAGAGCTAGTATTGTCGTTGTGAGTCTCTGGATATTGCATGAATAGCAAGTACGTATGATGGATACTGGCAAAGATGTCCAACTTTACAGCTCAAAGGAAAGAGGCGTCAGGAGGAAAATTTCAAGCAGTCACAGCATTGCAGCCCTCTCGTAGCTGTTGCTTAGGGTGATGGGGGGCAAATTGCCGTGGCCAGGATGGGAGGCTCATGCGACTGAAACTCTGCAATAGAGCATAAGTCCCAGGTTTGAGCTCAATGGTCGCAGCTAATTTTCCTCCTGTCACCTCTTTCCTTTGAGCGGTGAAGTTGGATATCTTTGCCACATACAGTAATACAGCAAACACTTACTCTGGTGGATACTGTTACCTTACTGTGTGTACACATGCGAGCCTCAATTTACTGCACGAATGGAACTTTGGTTTAGAATGAGGTGAGAGCTATGCCTTGTATTGCTGTATTTAGGGTCCTGATGCAAAGAGGTTGAAGGCAGAGTCCTACCTAGCTTCACTGAAGGAAGCACTTAGTGAGGAGTCATTTATGGCGTTTAAGACCCTCTTGCAAGATTACTCTAAGGTATGCGTCTACTTTCTGCATGTCCTTGCACTGTAGGTAGCACACTCCATCCGACATTCAGTCAAGCTGCTTGCCCCTTATGTACTGGGCTAGCAACACACAGCACATGGGTTGAGCTGATCTGCCATTGTAGCATGCATCATTGCAGAAGTACCCTCACCAGTGACCTCTCTAGGATTTCAGATCCATGGGACACACTCTAGAGCCCTGGACTATTGTTTACAGTACCTTGTATCAGTTATGATAACTTTGGGTGTTTGTAGACTTCTGACTATTTCCCCTGCCTGCAGGAGAGGAACTTTGAAGATCTTAAGAAGGCGCTTTCTGTGGTTTTTGGAATCCCCTCTTTGCACGAACTACTGCGTGGTTAGCAGAACTGACACTGTGTACACATTGGGTGTTTGTTTAGGGGTGTTTTGTGTGTGTTATGCAATATGCATATGTGTGTGTTATGCAATCTGCATATGCGCAGGGGGAAATTCTTTGTGGTTTTGAACTAGATTGTTTGTTCCTGTTGGGAGGGTTTAATTGGCACTGTTGACCTTTATGGCTTGTAGGGAGTTATATGTGCGTCATCCTATATATATATACACTAAGACCTGCCAGCATACATACCTACACTGATATGTGTTCACTCTAGACCTTGCACGTACTGGATGGTTGTATAGTGTAGTATGCATGTAAACCTCCCTAATAAGGACATTGACTGCTGTCCTACCCACATAAATATGTGTGCCATACATAGACACCATGTGTGTATAACTACCTCTGAAATAAGGACACCTCTCTAATGAGGACACTTATCCCAAAGTGTTACTAAGGTGTCAACAATAGAGAAGTGCCGCTACAGATAAACATTGAGTACTCACAAGGTGCAGTCTGTGCTTCAGACATCAAAGGCTGTTTCAGTTTCCTTTGCTTTCTTCAAGTTAGTCCTTTGCTGTATAATGAATGTTCCAATGGCTGCTATATTCCAATGCAGTACCTTCCCGGTAGAAACCTTTGTCACAAAATGTGAAGCAACGATTTCTACTAGTGGGTGGTGAATTGCATGACCGACACCTATGGTACTATCCCTGCCTACAATACACACCTAGATAGGCCGTTCATTCCCTAGCAAAACTGATGTTGTGAGTGAAACTAGTGACTCTATAGTAGCAGGGGAAGCTTTTACTGTACACATCTCTATTTACCTTCAAGGTGGTCTTACATACAGATGAACCCTAAGCCATTGAGCAGTGTTAACCCCACCCACACCCTGCCTTTATGAATGCATTGTCTTTCAACATGCTGCATCATTGTCCGTGACAGAATGACTTATAACACATCAATTGTGCTAGCAAGTACTGGGAAGCTCCTTGGTCCAAAAGAAAGCTGATGTCCATAAGCTGTGTGACAGTCACACGGACCAATCACTAAGCATAGTCTGGCAACTCTGCGCTTAGTGATTGGTCCATGTGACAGTCACACAGACATCAGTTTCTTTTGCAGCTTCATGGGTAAATCCCTGTGAGGTAGGTATAGATGACAGTTACCAAAGGGAATTCCATGTTATCCCAAATTAGTGAGTATCTCATTAGGAAAATGTAACTGGAAACAGCAAAAATTGGAAAAATGCACAATTTGGAGGTCGTTAATAAAGGGGGATTTCTTGAGCGTTAAACAAGTGGTACACTTTTTTACCAAAAGGCAAAATGTTTCGGCCCCAAAAGGGCTTTCTTCAGTTGCACAAGTGTACAAAACAGAACTTAATTTTATTCATACACATCAGGTCCTGTCACTTGTGCACTTGCCACCCCTATTTATTCTGCTGTTGCCTTTTATCTTGCATGTTCTGTTTTGTACTCTTGTGCAACTGAAGAAGGCCCTTTTGGAGCCGAAACGTTTTGCCTTTTGGTAAAAAAGTGTACCACGTGTTTAACGCTCAAAAAATCCCCCTTTATCAATGTCCAGACGTGGTAATGAATCTCTATTCTATAATTTGGAGCTCACTTTTGCTCTAAGCATGAAAACCTCACTAATTAAACAAAGTGTTCTCTGTATGCCACGTTCTAATGGTGTGTTTGATGCTGTAATCTTCTTTCTTTGTGTATAGGCTTTGTGAGGTATGTTCGGAAGGAACACAAGGACGCCTTCAACGAGTTCTGCTGTGCATTCACGGGTAAGAGCTGCGAAGGCCACGCACCATTGGAGGGTCTGTCTTACCTCGAAGTAGGATATGAGCAGTCAGGTGGGTCATCGTGGTGTGCGTGCGTGCGTGTGTGCGTGTGTGCATGAGTGTGTACAAGTGTGCATGAGTGTTTACAAGTGTGTGTTTGTCATCCTCTCCTCTCTCAGACATGGGAGCGAGGGCCAAAGGGACTAAACCAGCAACATTCCCTAGCAAAACTGATGTTGTGAGTGAAACTAAAGGCTCTAAAGTTGGGGAGGAAGCTTCTATTGTAAACATCCTTATTTACCTTCAAGGTGGTCTTACTTATGAATCCTAAGCCATTGAGCAGTATTAACCCCACCCCCACCCATTGGCTGTAGAAGATGACATTGTGTGTTCTTATTCATCTCTGATGTCCTCTGTGTGTTGTGTTTGAGTTCACCTTTCAGCATGTGTGCACATGTCCATGAACATGGTGATGGATGCAGCTTACATATTTGACCTTCTGCTCTTCTCTGCTCCTTCCTCATGAATAGAAATCCTCTAACGCTGTCCTCCTTCCTTCTTCTGTCACTCTGTGCGGAGACGCTTCAGCTGGCAGTTCTAGCAGACCCTCCCACTTGTCTACACAGCTCCTCACCACAGGGGCTCATTTGAATGGTGCGGTAGGCAGCAGTGGGGGGACAAAATTCCCTCAGGCAAAGCCAGCACTGAAATCGAGGGTGTCTGGAAGGATTTGTGCCCTCTGTGCCAAGCAGGCTAAGGGACCACATGAGGCAAAGTGCAGGCATGTGTGCTGTTATGAGTGTTGGATGGACAGGCTCAAGGTAAGCTATGCAGTCTTGTTTCAACCTCGAGTTGTTTGGAGCATGCTGAACTATGTCTTGCACTCTCCCCTCTACCCCACAGTCCAGCCAAAAGACGTGTCCCAAGTGCGAGAAAGGCTTCAGAAAAAGGGAACTTACTCGCCTGTACCTGAACTAATGACGTATTGTTATGTACCAAAGTGACGCGTGTTTGTAAACCAATCATAATTATAGTCTGACTTGCTACACCGTCCCGTAAACGCCCGCGCCTCTGGGCTTTTATTATGACATCACGCGCATACACAAATTATTATTATTATATCATAGGTATTATATACATATAAAATTTGAAATAGAAATTTTCGCGAAAATTATTGGTCGCGAACATTTTGTGACATACGGTATGACTGGACTATAACCAATCATACTATGGCCTGAGTAGTATAAAATCAGGGTGGGGTGATTTATGCGAGTGAAGTAGTTCAGATTGTTTTGTTCGCTTTACACAGTTATTCGCCGCTGGAAAAGTGTGGACATGGCTCTGGAACAACCTTACAGAACGGCTTTAATCGCCACTAGAGCGAGATGTGCACAAATATTGGCCCCCTTAGCCGACCGGCTGATTTATGACTTGAGGAACTATCATGACCGCGAAGGCGGTGGATTTCTAACAGTGGAGCTTGTGGCAGCGCTGGATGGATTACCTAACGGGAGGGAGAAGATTATGCGTTTGTGGGAAGAAATGACTCGAAAAGGTACTCGGGGATGGCGAGCGTTAATGTGCATTCTAGAAAGAATGAACCCAGACGTAAGGAGGCATCTGGAGGAGGCGGCAGAACAGGCGAGAATGCCATCAGACAGTGGCTACGCGTCCCCATCCAGTACACCAGGTGAGCCGAAAGCGTATATGACGGGTGAATATGGAATAACCGACGCGGCTAAGTTGTGTGTGTTGGGTCTTTGTCAAGTGGCCTTCTCATTCGCGAGATGTGTAAGACGTATGTACTAATAATACATTCCACACGTTAAGTGTGTACAATAACACCTCTGTTCGTATAGTGCTGACATTAAACCCCTCCAAGATGGTTGACTCAATCCCAATATTGTGAACTGAAAGGTGTAATGGGATATCAGTAAACACTAAACAACTGTACTGTAGGGGGTCAGCTGTGTGTGTGTGTGTGTGCCTAGCTCGACTTGCTCATTCACACCTGTTGCGGAGTTAGTGCCATGCTCCTACTTGCTTTTATGGTCGTAAACATTGGTGAACTGGGCGAATGTCACACTTGGCTTACCTCCCAAGTCAAAGGAGGAGTGTACTGCTTGGTCATGGACTTCTGTAGTCACCACTTACATGTGTCACCACTGACATGTGCATGTGAGGAATGCCTTATACACAGCCATGTGACTTCACAAGTGAGGTAGTGCAATAGTGATTAAAAGGTCTCACTTACATCACTGGTAAGGTCAAGGGTCGTTCTGTCTGTTGCAACAAATTGGAAAATAGTTATTAACCTCTACATAGTTGTGTGCAAATGGCTGGAGTGAGTGGTGATGCACCTTGGTTACCCATATCTACGTATGTGACTCGTGAACGCATTCCCCTTCTTCCTGTACTGAAAGTGTACACTTTCATTAAAGAAAGATTACCGTATATGTCTATATATAGGCCAGGGCTCGAATAGAAGCTGGTATTAATGAGCAGTGAGTCATTAATAGAGGCCAGGTTTGAATTAAAGCTGGGTCTGGAGTCCACACACTGGCACTCTGTAGCTTCTGAGGTGCACACTTTAGGTATGAATTGAATGCAGCACGATGCGTGGTGACTTACGTACTGGAGTTCCAGCTGCAGTAGCAATATCCAAGTCTGAAGAGAAGCACATCATGTAGCTAATTCTTCCTGCAGCTAAAGGTATGGATCGAACTCAATGTAGCCTTGAATGAAGCTGCTGTGAGGAAGATGGGAGTCACTGAACGAGACCAAATTGTGAGCTTGGTGACTTCTGAGAACTTGCGCCTTCTCGGCGCATATGGATCTCGACGGCAGCCATGTGTAAGCAGAGATTTTATATAGGAAACATGACTGGGAATCAGCCCATTTTGTACAAATTTTATAGAGGCCAGGTCAAAAACCTTTTGAATGAAATAGAGGCCTGCGCCTGTTGATCTGGACTAAATCGTGGAGACACATTAGAGTGTAAAAGCACTAGTGTAAATAGTTATTGGTTCTCAAACAAAACTCATACTCGCTGTATTCTAACAGGACAGCACAAGCAGTTTCATAACTGAACCAACAGTTTCATCTCAGTTTAGCCCGGATATTACTACACAAATAGCCAAGAACGTTGCACTCTCTTAGGCCCTCACAACAGGCAATCCGAAAATGAATCCTGCATGAAAATGGCCACTTCAGAAATGTCCTTTAAGTACGTAATCCCAAGTTGAAGATATAGTGGACGGAGTACCAAAGAGAGACAGAGAATAGCATAAGATGCATTAATAAGAAGACCTGTACACCAACCCTTTTTCTCCACGATCAAGGCATACGTCCTGTTACTTCCGCCTTTTCAATGTAAGCCATGACTGGAGTCGGTGTGGGTGATGAAGCAGCCACTACATCCAGGTCTTCATCAATCTAACAGAAGAAAGTATCAAAATTGAAGTTTGCAAAGATCTGCATGCATACAGTAAAAGTACAGTACAATCGTCAGCAGTAAAACATGCATACGTACATACGCACACACAACCTAAAGAGGGTAAACTATTAAAGGACTCTGGGTATTGACATCCCTCATGTTTGATGATAAGGCATTCCAGCTCATAGACCCTCGAATAGGCTTTAAGCAAATGACTTCTTTCTGTGGCTTGTGCCGCTAGGAGGGATGAGTAGTCGTGAATGTGGGGTGAGTTGTGAATGTACTCTTTGAGGCAGCATGGTAGTGTGTGCAGACACCACAATTGTGTGGCGGTGTCTAGCTGACAGCTTCATTGGGCTATCATATACGTAATTGTACCACAACTGAGTGCTAATGTGTGGAAGTGGATATGTACAATATAATTATGTTGAATGCCATAGAGACTTGGTGTTATGTTGTTTGAATCATTCCTGAGCAGACATGTAGCAGAATCAAATAGACTAATTACAGGCATTTCAGCCCCATAGTCCTTTGTCACCTGCATACAAACTGCCTTGTAAGCACCTGAAGCAAAGATATAAAACCATGATGTATCGTTATGGTATTTGTCTAGTGGTGTTGTACTATGTTCACTTCCCGCTCACTCCTTCCTCTACAGTAGTCAACCAATGCCCTTATGTGTTCCATCAACCCGTGCATCCAGCGGGACAGGATGAGGCTGGAGTTTTGCCTGGACACTATCCAATGCCTCGGGATGTTGCCATCAATGACATGCATAATGAAGACATGGAAGTACAGACTCAGCTCATGGACCAAGTCCCCCAACCTGCTCCACAGTTCGTGGAGTATGAATTTCACCGCCAGCAAGCAAGGCATATGCATGAAGATCCAGAACGTGAATCGTCTGGTGCAATGGAGGATGAACTGTTGTACAGAAACACAGCCCTATCTGCTATTGACTCAGAGGCCAAAAGTATTCTAGCTACGGTCCTCAACAAAGATAAGGAACTTGTGGTACACATTGGCCAAGAACTGCAAGCATCTCCAGAGGTTCTGACCCAGTGCAGAAGGGTTAATAATTCAAGTGGATTCCTCTTCAGCCAGCTGAATGATGTCACAGTACAGGACCTTTGCAAAGTTCTCGAGGGGTTGGGGATGTGGGGACTGTCACATTCATTAACACTACACAGTACTAACTGTGTTTACCCCCAGACCATTCCTCTGCATGTGTACTTTACAAAGACATACAAATTGCACCGAATGCTGTCTGTATATGCACATGCATGACTACTATATTGTACAATTTTGTTACATGTAACTATATATGCACCACCAAGAGCACATTATACACTCTTGTACGCTGGTACCACCCAAATCATTTTTTACCATTACTGCTGCGTGTAATCTTGGACACGGTGTAATGATCTAATTGGGGGAGTTTCCCTTTTGTGATAAAATGGCGGTCTTGAGACTGTTGCAGGCCATTTTCGGGCCAACCGTGTACAGGTTCTACAACGAGGGCGGGGCCCTTCTAGTAAGCCTGTCTATTAGCAGTTGTATGATATGTTATGTATGAAGCTTGGCAAGACGTGACCTTACCTACTTGTGGTTGACTAGTAGAAGGTTCCATTTGACGCTCAGTTTAACTCTCCCCTTTCGAACTTGTGCTAACTGAAGGGGCGCCCCTATCATCCGAACAAAGTGGAAGACTATTCCAATAAAGTGCTACTATTTGTGAGCCCCGACTGTGCTGCCGGCGTCAACCATGGCGCCTCCTTGTTGACTTGTTTATGACGTACGTATTGGCCTTCTCTTTCAGGGATATTTTGCCTTCCATCTCATTGGACACCTGTTCCCAGTGTACGCAGTATACTATGTCCTCCGCAGAGGTAAGTTTGATCCCATTTCTCTATAGTTTGTATCTCTCTTTATTCCTTCCGGTGTTGTCCATTCTCTTCAACCCCTATACACCCTTTTCCCCATCCTCTGTCATCTGCCAATGTCCTCATCTATTTTAAACGTTCACCTTACCATTCACCCTCCCTCCCTCCTGCCCCTATTTCCCTCCCCCCATACTACCTCAGTCATTCCCCCTTTATACTCTCACCTCGCCCCTCACTATCTCTGTCGCCCCCTTCTCCCTACCCCCCCCCCCATCAATCTGTAGGGTTCCCCACTGCCACAGGCGTCATGGACACTCTTGTACAATGTGCATTTGTACCCGCCATCTTGTCCTGTGTCTACATTGTCCGAGGATGTGGTCGCTATGCCAACCCCGACTACCACGTCTACTTGGACGCACACAACAGAGCCAGACAGATTACCGGCACCTTCACTCATCAGCAGGTGCGACATTCGCATTAGTGCCTGGCCATTCACGAAATTTTGTCCAGGGAAAATTAGAGCTTACACAGTAGAACACTACATGCAATATTTATTATACAGCTGAGAATGGAGCGAAATGATTGGTCGCACAAGGAATGTGTCTTATGTACAAATCCATCGATCCCCCTCCTCCCCCTCCCACAGGCCCTATCCACTGGACTAGCAGGCATTGATTTTGACTTCTACCACCACCCGGTCATGTTCCACCATGGGGATTCTACTGTGAAGTCAGTGATGCATAGTACACCATTCGATATATGAAGCACCTGCTAGCCTGCCCTCCCCTCCCCTCCCCTCCCCTCCCCTCCCTCTCCCCCCTCCTCCTCACACCACCCTCCCCAGGCCTAGGGTCCTGTCCTCGGAGCGCCCCCGTTCAGTGTCTGAGAACTTGATCAGAGCCCCATACTCTCTTTTAAAGTTAGTAAGCATGATTGACCGGTGCATTGCTAGACCCCTGGATGTGACTGGGTGGTGGTAGAATACTACCCCCTCCCTACACCATCTCTCCATTCCTCCTTTCCCCTCCATCCCTCCCTCCCTCCCTCCTCTTCCCTCCCTCCCTCCCTCCCTCCTTCCCCCTCCTCTCCCCTCCAATCTCCCTCCATCATCTTACAGGTACATTGGAGCTAATGTTGTTGGAAGAAGACTCATTTACCCTGGATCCATTGCACCACTACAGATGGCCATGGGTAGGGAGTCAGCAGTGTGGTGTGTGTGTGCCTGTTGTGTGTGTGTGTGTGTGTGGGTGTGTGTGCCTGTCGTGTGTGTGTGTGTGTGTGTGTGTGTGTGTGTGTGTGTGTGTGTGTGTGTGCACGTGCACTGTCTACATCTGCATTCTGTGCTTGTTTGCTGTGCAGAGGGGTTTCTTTCAGAAGGCAGGGCTAAACTGATTAAAATGGTTTGTGGCTGCAAACATTACATGCGGTAGTCATAGTAACACCTCACTACCACCTTTTGGCTCCTCATTGTAAATTTAGCACCGGGGCAAGCGTGCCAAGCTCCTGGCTCCTGATGGGAATCACATTGATGCAATGTTTGTGGACCGACGAGATGGAGGAAGGAGTGGAAATGGGCAGAAACTGGTGGGTTTTGTGCAGTGTGGTGTCCTGTATCTGGGTAGGGTAGGGTGGGGTGGGGTGGATGTGAGGTGGGGTGGATGTGAGGTGGGGTGGATGTGAGGTGGGGTGGATGTGAGGTGGGGTGGATGTGAGATGGGATGGATGTGAGGTGGGGTGGATGTGAAGTGGGATGGATGTGAGGTGGGGTGGATGTGAGATGGGATGGATGTGAGGTGGGGTGGATGTGAGATGGGATGGATGTGAGGTGGGGTGGATGTGAGTTGGGGTGGGGTGGATGTGAGGTGGGGTGGGGTGGGTGGGGTGGGCGTGGGAAGATTAGCACCTACTGTAGTAGCATGACTGTGTCGGATGTTATGTAAGGAGTATAGTGGGGGTGTGGTTTAGTGTGTGTTTGACTGTCGATGTTCTTATTGTAGGTGATTTGCTGTGAGGGAAATGCTGCTTTTTATGAGCTCTCGGGGGCAATGGCTCCTCCAATGGAAGGTTAGGGATTAGAGCATTCATTTGTCATTCTCAGTCACTGTGCGAGAGCACTGTTAAATGTCATGTCCTCTTGTTCATCTGTCCCTGTACAGCTGGATACTCTGTTCTCGGTTGGAACCATCCCGGCTTTGCGGGAAGCTCTGTATGTGAACAGGATTACGCTTCTTCCACTCCACTCCCCTCACTCCACTCCCCTCACTCCACTGCTTTGCTCCCCTCCCACACTTCACTCCCTCACTTCACTTCCTCACTTCACTCCCCCACTTCACTCCCTCATTTCACTCCATCACTCCCCTCACTTCACTCTCTCACTCACTCCCTCACTTCACTCCCTCACTCACTCCCTCACTTCACTCCCTCACTCACCCCCCTCCATTCTTGCTCGTGTCCTCCATTCTTGCTCGTGTTGGTCTTACCCCAGCCATGGCTCTAGTCTGTGTTCCTCCCTTATCCTAGGGCCTCCCCTTTCCCAGTCAGGAGGCAAATGCTATAGATGTGGTTGTCCGCTATGCCGTCACTGAGCTGGGATTCACATTTGGGGACATTGTCCTGTATTCGTGGTCTATTGGTGAGTCTTTGCAGGTAACTCAGTACACACCACTGTAGTGAAGACAGTTGTTACAATGAATAGTGCGTTAGAGAGAGAAATGGAAGAGAGAGAGTGCGTTTGACAATGTTTTAGGTGGTTTTGCTGCCTCTTGGGCTGCCATGAGCTACCCTGAGATCAGTAGTGATATTGGATGCTACCTTTGACAAACTGGAGCCCCTTGCTTGTAGCAGGATGCCAGACTGGCTCAGTGAGTGCACACGACACTACAGAACAGGTGTAGGGCTCTAGTTGGCCTTGTTGGTCACTCACTACTTCTTCTTCGCTGTCCTTCTGTGCAGAGGGCTTGACAACAGACATGGTGAATGATCACTTTGCACTGGACATTGCTGAACAGCTTTCATTGTAAGCCACTGCTGGAACAATCAGTGGATATTGTCATCCATTTGTCAGTAATGTGTGCATATACAGTAGGGCATCAGCTGCATTGTGAGACTGACAATGAACAGTGTAGTAATGCACAGAGATAGATTGTCCAAGAAGCCCCCCCCGATGTAGCCACATGCTGTCAAGGGTATGTACTTTGAGTGTACCTCTCGTATAAGGGGGTGGCCTGTCTCAGCAGTAGCCTTTCAAGTGGAGATGGAGCTTATTGTTTAGTTGTGAATGTCTAGGAGCAGGAATGAATTGCACACTTTCAGGTCGGCTGAATTTGGTTCAATGAAGCCTTCTGCCTACATGTTATGTAATGGTGGAAAAGTGCCATGTGACTTGCATGTGACTTGCATGTGACTTGCATGTGGCTGTGCTTAAAGAGCAAGTTCTCAAGTGATCACAATCACACAGTACAGCAATGGGATATTTCAACCCCTGCAGCAACAAACATCTTTCATATTGTGTATGTGTGTGTGTGTGTGTGTGTGTGTGTGTGTGTGTGTGTGTGTGTGTGTGTGTGTGTGTGTGTGTGTGTGTGTGTGTGTGTGTGTGTGTGTGCGCGCACGCATGTGTGTGTGTGCTATATGCTGACACCCACTTGTTTTTCTCATCTCCGCAGCTATCCAGGCCCCCTACACTTGATTAGAAGAGTCAATGATGAAATGATCACAACAAGGTGGGGCTAACACTCTTCCCCGCCGTGTGCAGCTCATGCTTGAGAAGCACCTGAATAGCTGCTGTTGTCAATGTGGGGCTGTTGTCAATGTGGGGCTGTTCTCAATGTGGGGCTGTTGTCAATGTGGGGCTGTTGTCAATGTGGGGCTGTTCTCAATGTGGGGCTGTTGTCAATGTGGGGCTGTTGTCAATGTGGGGCTGTTGTCAATGTGGGGCTGTTGTCAATGTGGGGCTGTTGTCAATGTGGGGCTGTTGTCAATGTGGGGCTGTTGTCAATGTGGGGCTGTTGTCAATGTGGGGCTGTTCTCAATGTGGGGCTGTTCTCAATGTGGGGCTGTTCTCAATGTGGGACAGCCCTATTGATCTCCTTGACAATATGTGCTAATTAACCTGCCCATTAACTATACTACTGCCCATGCTTATTATTGCTTTGTTTACTTCATTTTGCATGTGTTTATGTATATGTACTCTATCACAGGCAGTGTGCATGTGTGCCTGATTCATAATAAACTAATAGGCAAAAAAAAAAAAAAAGTTCTCAATGTGGGGCTGTTTTCAATGTGGGGCTGTTCTCAATTTGCGGCATAACAGTGCCTCACACACATTGCTCCCTGTAGAATGTTGATTTGCCTCCTTCCTCCCTTCTCTTTCCATGCATCCACTGCAGAGTTAATGACCCAACCACCAACCGTATCAATTACCTTTTGGTGAAGCTGCTTCAATGCAGGTACCCCCACCTCCATCCTCCCCCCGCCCACACACACACCGGGTAGGGATAGTAGTACTTGCACTGTCACTGCATTTCTTTGTTGTTGGGTGTGTGTGTGTGTGTGTGTGTGCAGGTACCCTCAGCTCTTCACCAGGGATAGCATGCAGTGTCTCTGGTTATGGATTTACAGCTTTAACCCAGGGGATAGAGGTGTGTGTGTGTGTGTGTGTGTGTGTGTGTGTGTGTGTGTACATTTGTTTTGTGTATGTTTCTGTGTGTATGCATTATGTACACGTGAGTTTGTGTGTGTGCGTCTGTGTGTGTTGTAAGTAAAATAGGAAGGAAGGCATGTTGTCTGTCTGTCAATGTTACCCACAGCTGCTCTGCTTGCTGAGAAAGCTGTCGACCAAGCTTGGTGCCGTGCCACCTTGCTCACCAACAGAGCTGGGGAATCCTATCCAAGTGCTATTGGCAATGCCCTCAACAATGACCAAAAGACGCGCATGTTGTTGTACCTGGTAAGGCCAAACCATCCCACGTGCGCCGGTGTGTCTACACGCGGCCATGTCTGCTCCTCAAAACTTCACAATGTTTACCGATGATTGTGATAATTGAGAGACTTCTGCATGGACTGTTTGGTGTTAGATTGTATTTGAATCTTTACCTCCCATCTGTGCAGGCCGATCGCTATATGGAGGACTTCAACACAACTCACTGCACTCCCCTGCCGGTGTCTTACTTCAAGATTCCCTCGCAGGAGTAACTAGCTGATTCTGTTCAGGGCTCCGTAATTATGATTTCAGCACTAGTTTAGTAAACAGCATGTTGTGTAGTTCATGAACAAGCAAGCTTTAATGATGGTGGTAATTAAATGATTCTAATAATGACTTCATTGACAAATTCAGCATTAGATGACATTGTATGTTTTTCTGCTTTGGTAATCTGCATGCCTGAGTCAGTTAAAGTATACCACAAAGACATACAGGAGGAAGAGCTAGAGAGCAAGGAAAGTGTGCCGCTTGAAGCAACTTGGAACTATATACATGATTGGGAGAAAAAAAATGTCAGAAGTGGGATTCGAACCCACGCCTACATACGTAGACCAGAACACTCAACTGAGTGCAAGATACGCTCTTGAGTCTGGCGCCTTAGACCGCTCGGCCATCCTGACACGGCGGCTAGAATGCTAGAATTCACTGCTCTTATACTGTAGCGTTGACCGCGCCCCCCCTGCACAGCAAGATGTGTGGCAGATGCGCTTGGTAAGGAATCTTCAGGAAGCCGTACGTGCTGCTGTCCATGCACATGCACAGACTCAGAGACTGCAGTCTTCAATGTCTTGTTCTCTCCCGCCTCCCTAGTTCGAGAGGTCGTGACGCTGTGGCACAGGCCTGTGCGTACGCGCGCCCGCCATCCAGTGCTGCCCAGGGAGGTGGCGGGGGAGGGGGGTGCGATGTGATGCAGCCCTCGTGGGTCGGTCCAGCAACCTACTGGCCATCCTACAACATTGGACCTCAGACCTACGTGTAAGCGCACTGGAGTATCTTTTTTTACAATAAGCTCGGGGTTGGGTTGACCTGCAGAGATGAATGACTCCGACATTTTGCTGTACTAGCACGTAGTTCCATGGCGCTGCAAGCAAAGGCGGCGGGGATTCCTTTCTTTGTATGGGTGCCTTTAATTATTCGCCTCCCTGCACTTCCCGTGCACCCCTTATATTATGTCTTGTAGCAGATGTCCATCAACCATGCATCATGGGAGGTGGGGCAGGGTATAGGTGGACCACACACAATGGTAGATTCTGTGTGAGGCTATGATGATAGTGGCAGACCCATGCAGTAAGCTCCATCACAGAAAGACACAAGAGTGTCTCATAGATTGATCACTTCATGCAGTGTCTTGAAAATGGAGTCTTGTAGTGTAGTGGAGAGAGATGTTGTACTGCATTTCATGCCAAGTTCGTCTTGTCCTGTGTCAGGCCTGTGCTGGTGTCTTCCAGACAGAGGCACTTGGACATGTTCACTGACAAGGAGAAAGAGGAAGGGGAGGAGCATGTCGAGGAGAAGGAGGCGGTAGCTGGTGACGGTGACCGGGTTTTGCAGTGCATGAAGTGGGGGCTTGTACCCAGCTGGCACAAGGGAGAACCCTCCTCTTTCGGGACCATGTTGAACAACTGCCGCTTGGATGGCATAACAGAGAAGCCGTCCTTTCGTGGTGCCCTCAGCAAGGGGCAACGCTGTGTGGTTGTGGTAGACGGGTGAGGAAAGCCGTTTAGGTGTCACTGTGTTTGCACACATGCACACATACTAAAAAGGCAATCCGCATTCTTAATTCATATATGGATTTCCTGTGAATACTTGCATGCTGTGCCGTGTGCCCATTGTGTGGTCTTCAGTAACAATACCCCTATCTGCTACTACATGATATGGTAGGGGCTCGTGCTGTGATAACAGTATGAACTTGAATGTTGGCCATCTGTCACCATAGCAATTGGGAGTAATAGCAAAACACCTCAATTGCAAAGGTTTCGGCAGTTGCAAAGTTGTGTTCTAACTGACAAAGACCTTTGTAACCGAAGCATCTTTCTATTGTTCCCTGTTGCTACATACATAAAAACTCACTAGTACTCGAGTTTGTACTTTTACTGCATGTTCATTCTGAGGGAATTGTGGGAGGTGTATTGCAGACTACGTATCAATGTGAATGTGATTTGTGCATATCATTGATTTGTAGGTTTTACGAATGGCAGACTACGAAGCCTGGCTCCAAGCAGCCATTTTTTATCTACTTTGCCAGCAACAAGCCATCAACAGAGACCCAGCAGCTGACGTGTGGAGGGGCTGTGAAGCAGGAGGATGGAGGGGTTCCACCCAACGAAGGCCGCATGCTAACCATGGCTGGACTCTTTGACATCTGGAGGCCTCCACCAGAGGTACATGCTCTGTGTAGCTTAGAAGTAACGGCCATTTTGGAGCCGTCCCAGCAAGTCTGTAGGCCAATCAGTGTCAGGGGGCAAGGAGACGATATTGATGTCTGTGTAGCCACATTTTTCTCTCTCACTGAGCCTCTGCTTGCCTTCCCTTGTCTCCACAGAGCGGCGTGGACCCCCTGTTCACATTCACTGTCATCACAGTGGACGCAACTGCAAAGTTTGCTGGCATCCATGACCGAATGCCTGTAAGTGAACAGAGGGAAGTGGTGGTGTGGTAGCACTGTCAGCCTGTAGTCAGTCTGTGTTGCCTGTATGACTTTAACTCGTGAAGGAAATGCCATTCCAGCTTGTAGTCCTCTCCCCATGCGATGGTTCATCCTGTGTGATTGGTTGTGAGCTACTGTGGCTAAGTCACACTGAACCGAGTTCATATCACACTTCTGGGCCCCTTCTTCACATTCAAGCAAAATGCCAGAACAGTAGATTAATATATGCTTATGTAATTGACCCTGGCACTAATATATACTTGACCCTAGTATCTATGCTGGCGCTAATGCATTAACATGAAATGACATTCCTACTGTAAAGTGCTGAGTTGGTAGTTTTAGCTTTATACGAAGAAACGGCCACTTCTAACTTTTAGTGTAGACACTGGCTATGTGGCTGTACAAAGCAGGGGTGCATTTAGGGGGTGGGTGAACGTCCCCCTCCCCCGGTGAAGATTTGGCAAGTCTTATGTTTACAAAATATTGCCCCCCCCCCCCTTGCCTTTTGTGTTGCCCTTCCTTAATTCTTGGAACCCACCCCCCTTAATTTTTGGAACCTCAGTTTTGCCACCCCTTGAGGAAGTTTCTAGATACAGCACTGTACAAGGTGTTGGGTGTCCCTGGTTATGGTATGGCTGTGTATGACCATTGTCTGTACATGTCTCTTTCCAGGCAATTTTGGACGGTGAAGAAGCTGTCCAGCAGTGGCTTGACTACGATCATGTCCCAACGCAGCAGGTTTGTCGTGTGGGGCAGTGTGGCTGGGTCTGAAGTTAAAGTTTGAGTCAGTGCCATTAGTGTACAAGTGTCACTCATGTAGCCTTCTCTTAGACATCATCTCTCTATTCCAAGGACAGTCCCTCCTTCCCAGCTACATAGAGATTTGTACAGATCTACCTCTGAAATTAGGCCACCTCTCTAATGAGTACAGTGCCTATCCTAGCCACATACATAACAATGTCTATAAAAGCCACCTGAGATAAGACTGCCCTCCTAACAAGGATAACGTCCGCCATCCCATCTGCATAGGGTTGCGTACTGTATTACTGAAATGAGTCCATTATTGTAGAGTACAGTAGAGGAATGCCTCGTACCCAGTCCCTATTTCCATTCCGACTTCTGCTCGGGAGGGAAATAGGAGTGCAAGTCGGAATGGAAATAGGGACTGAGTATGAGGCTAGCTTTGCAGCTGGTGTTTCCTGCCCCCACCTTCTCTATTAAGCTTCTATTCAGTTTCACCTTGGTGAAAGTGAAACACGCACTCTGACCCCGCAGATCAATTAGGAGCACAGTGCGGATCTGTGTCAGACACTCAACACCATGTGTGGTATTGAACCACCTGGCACTGACTGTACTAGTGACGGTCCTGCACCTGTAGCTAGTGAGACGGTCGTGCACCTGTAGCTAGTGACTGGTCTCACATGAATGGCCACACCCTGTCCTTTACTTGTGCTCTTGCGCAATGCACCTGCCAGTAGGAGCAACGCACGAGAGTGGAAGTGATGGGAAGGGGCTGGGGCTAGATGAAGATAAGTCCCAACTATTAAATCAATGTTGAGTTATTGCACATTTATTATATATATATGGCAAATGTGTGTGGCAGGTATGGTTCACATGGACCAATATCACCACCTAGTGCTTGATCTGCATTCACATTCACACGCAGATGCAGCTTGGCCGTCCGTCCCCTCCCCCTCCCCCTCCCCCTCCCCACACACATACAGGCCCTTGACCTGCTCCAGTCCAGAGACTGTTTGCAGTGGTATCCCGTCTCCTCTCTGGTGAACAAGGTACAGAATAAGTCTCCTGAGTGCATGAAGAGGATCAACCCAGAGTGAGAGGACTGTGCTTGTGTGCACGGCGTGGAATGTGTATCGCACACATGCACACAGATGGGTTGCAGACATAAGTGCACTTAAACACACACATAGTTGACTCGGAACTGCTTCACTACGTGTGTCACATGCATGGTGTAGGTGTATGTACGTATGCATATACACACACGCATGGCCCCATCAGACTGGTTTGTGCGCGCGTTGCAGGTTGGAGATCAGTAGCACACAGAAGACCCTCCGAAAATGGTTCAGCCCCAAGACCACCACCAAGACGGCCTCTTCCACTTCTCCCCCACCGGAGAAGAAGGCTAAAGCTGAGCCTTGACTACAACCAATACTGTACACAGAACACACACTGGACTCGAAGCACTCCTCAACAAACTTTAGCCCACTGATTGCAATCAGCTACGAATATTATTACACATTGAAATGGTCAAGAGCACTTTATACTGTAACTTGAAATCTAAGACAGCAGTATGTATGTGTATGATGTACGTATGTGGTTGTACACAAACAGACATAGACAGTCTACATGTTGAACTATCACAAAGCATAGCTACATGTGTGTGTGTGCATGTATGTGTATGTGTACAACTGTCAAGTGTGTGAGGTGAGGCGGGGTCTTCGCATCCATAATCACCAGTCGAATCTCGCATCCTTCTTTCCTGGTAAGACGGGACTATTTTTGGAGTAAAACTGCGAATACCACCTCCTGTGTTTGGCCACCAGGTTGTCCTCCTTCACAAGGAGAGGTTTGGACCGCCAAGTCTTGTTGTTCCATATCATTACATCGCGGTCAATCTGCAAGCAAATTTATACATATGTACATAAAATATACAATTGACATCCGATAAATTGAACTGAAAATTTTAATCACTTTGAGAATGTAGTCATAAAATTTTATACAGCTTCTTATCTGATTATCATTCACACTCTGCAATCAATCATGTGAACACAGCATTGGAAGGATGCTTCCCTGTTAGATTAACGCCATCTCGCACACACTATTGTTCGCGCCACACTGCAAACAATTGCAGTGTGCTTTGGCAACTTGGACATGAAGTGACGCATATCACTTGTGCACAGACCTCAGCAGACATGTAGCTACACAGTTCTGTGATTTATCATGCCAACTGGCATGTGGCAGGCATCAACTCGCCACATTCAATGACGAGTGTGCATTGCATGGGGGGGTACATGTGAGTGACTTGTGCACTAGACAATGGCAGGACAAGACTGTGAAACTAGCTACTCTTGCAGCAAATTACCACGAGATTGGGCAGACTGACCACATCAGTGGTTAGTAGTGACACAACTAAAAATGCTCGAAGGTTTCAGAACCATCTGTATTTTCAGTAAACAGCATTTCAAACAGTTTGCTCTAAATGAGAATCAAGCAATGACCATGTTCTGTTCTCTGCATAAATACAGAGGTCATACAATGAAGTCGCAAACACACCACATAAACATACTACAGTTTACAATTTCTAGTCCCATTCGCACGACACATATTGGATGTCATGTTTAATGAACAATGACTCGCACGTGTCACGTAATATTGATGTATCACTGCGCTCCTTCATGTGCGTCATTCTCTCCCAAGATATGGTAGAGAGTACACCTGGGCACTTTAGACAGGAGAGGAAATATGAGAAGTGATAACTAGGGTTATCGCGTGGCACGTGTGATTCGTTGTACATTGTGCGATGGTCACTGTGCAGTCGGGAAAAGAAATTGACAACTACTGCATACAGTGCTGGGCATAACCTCCCCAAGCGATGTCTGCTCTATCTGCTCTCCATAACATTCACTTCAGAATGCAGGACACACTGGTATTGCCAACAATTAGACGCTTATACACTATTTCTATGCTTTTACAATAATTATATTCAATGAATACATAATAATTATACTACAGTAATCATGTGATGCCCAGCTCAACTGCTGAGTGTGTGTACTTGCTGACACATGCATTTGTGGTGTTGCACGCACACACACCTGGATGACTTCCCCCTTTAAGAAGAACGAGGCGATAAAAGCGGGTACCCACTTGCTGCAGTATATGACATTGGTCATCCTTTGCAGCAAGGGCTCCTCTGGCGTGAGCGACTGGATGAAGGCACCCCGCCCTATCGGTGACTTCCACTTCAAGTAGACGATGCCCGGTCCAATCTTCACAAGCGTCCAGAGAGAGAGAGAGACAGACAGAGATGCCATAAAAGTAGCATACCGCACATGCACAGCCACATGGCAGCAGCACTACCAACTATGCACAGCATTTGAGTAAGCCCTGGCACACACCAAGTGGTCCGCATACATTTGATCACTTCCTATCAGACAGGTACGTGTCTGTGTAGGTGGTTATAAATTGAGTTACACAGTGTTGCTATGACAATCAATCCACAGTGACACTCTACTCTTCAAGGAATCTTGGGCATTTCCTGTACATGTGTCACCTGTAGTGTAAACAATGTCTCCCAATACCACTTCCTCACATTTAGAATCTAACTAAAGGGCAGACACCAGGTGTAGTCTCGCTTCCAGCCCCTATTTCTCTAATATATTATTGCGCAATCGCGGAGAAATTCTATGCGCGATTGCGCAATAATAGGGGCTGGCACGCAAGACTGTACAAGGTGTGGGGTTGGGCACGTCATTCAGCAGGCAAACAGATTCGTGCACCAATAGCCATCAAGCCAAAAATTGTTACTGAAATTAGGGTCATCTGCTTAAGTACACAGCGTACGGTGTCAGTGGGATAGTATGTGATGCAGGTCTTGTAGCAGCACTCTGATCACGTGCCACTAACCTGGTCAGCTCTGACCACCAGTTTCGTGAAGGGTACTGTCCAGTTGAAGAACCGTAGCTCGTGTTCCAGAGAGAGCCGGCCAATGTGGCTGTCGGGTTCCTCCAGCTGCTCCCACTTTGCAGTCCAGAAGTGCTTGATGTTGAGCCATCTGGTGAAGATGTAGCGCAAGTCAGCCCCACCTCCAATAAAGGGGACATGAAGGTGCCACAAGTGAGCAAGGTCAGCCCCATTTTCAGGCACTTCCTACATCAGAGTAAACAGAGAGGCCTAGTGAGTCTTGTTGGTGAACAGAACACTGGAAAATGCACAATTAACTCAACAGTTACACCAAAGGGTGCATGCATGAATGGACAGGAAGCTCAGTGGAGCATGCAGCATCCGCCTCCACACTAGATGTGTAGAGTCTATGTACAGTGACTGATAGTTGGAATGCAATGCTGCATGCATTGAAACTTGCCAATACACTGAAAGCTACCAACCCACACTGTAGTTGTGTAATGACAGTTTGATGACGCCCTAACCATGAGCTATCAGTACTTAAGGCAGCTGAATGCTCAGCAAAGGCAAAGACACTACACTAACCTGTTTCAGTGGCAGTCCACTAACATTGGACAGCCACAGCAGCCAGACCGTTGTCATTTGCTGCATGCTAAACCCCACAGACCTCACTGAAGCAACTCACACATCCTATACTTTAAGGGGACCAACGTGAGACACCAATACTGGTGTAGTTGGTAGGTTAGGCGTAATATCCAGTGATTGATTACCTTTTCAATCCTATACTTTAACATAGCTGAGCAAGCCGCTGGCAACAAATATGTAATTAGCATAATCTTAACTGCTGCAGTAACTTACTGTGGTAATCAAAGTGAAATGCATCCTAATCAGGCTACTTCGTTAACCTACCCTACAGCTATCACTACAAAGAAAGTTTAATTGCTGTTTGTTGCTATGTAAACCATCCTACAGGCTTTCTAGAACATTCCATCTATGAACATTTATATTAGATTATTTCACGGAATGCTTCATGAGTAACAACTGTAGTCAATGACCGTGGTTAACCAATACATCTTTACACACCCACTGCTTCTATTTTCCACTTCACTAGCTTTAACCCCTGAAGGGGCAATGTGCAAATACCTCAATGTGGCAGTTGATGTAATGCAGCGACATCCCCTTGAATGCCCACTCTCCGTCATTTGCGAGTTCCTCAATCTCTTCCGGATACCACCATGGTTCTTCTCCCTCGGCATTATACCACACGTAAATTTCTCTATTCCTCTCCAGGCATGGCCATGATCTTGTCTTTGCAAAATCAGGCACTTTCTTGGCATAGGGAATATTGACACACTTGCCATCCACTCCATCAAACTGCCAGCCATGAAAGGGACAGTCCAAGCAATCGCCGTGCACTCTACCACCGATGGCTAAGTTAGCGCCCATGTGCGGGCAATACGCATCTAGGACGTGCACTTGACCGCTGTCGCCTCGAAACACTGCGAAATGCTCGCCAAGCTGCTGCACATACTTAACGGTGCCTTTTGCAACGTCCTTCGAAAAGCAGAGGTGGAACCACCCGTTCGGGTACACGGGAGGTAAGTCTCCAAGCCTCCTGTTCTTCTCGCAGATGCGAGCTGCACCTTTCTTGGTCTCGCCCCTGATGTTGATGTAGCCCACGTCTCCCAACTGGCGTACCAAAGACACGGGGATGAAGAGGAAACGAAACAACTTTACTGCGGCAAAGACGGCGAGCAGCAGCAGGGCATAGCTAGACGTTGCCAACTGGATGACGTAACCGACAAGCAGGCTACCGTAGTGAATCGCGTCATTCGGTGGAATGGTGAGACCGGAGGGGACTCCGGCATACGGAACTAACTGAAAACCTGCCCAGAATCTATCCAGCAACGAAGGAACATCAAGGATGTTTGCTCTGGAGAGAACCACAAAGACAGCACACAACGCTAGGACAAGCAAGGAGTCCCTCATCTCTGTCTTCTCCTCAGCTACATCTACCTAGCGCTGCTGAAGTGCACATCATCAGATCTAACTAGTCACGCTAGTATGAGTCGATTAAAATGATCACGCTCGCGCGCAGGCTCTAGGGGGTGTGCCATTAAAATTAGCGTGCATGCCAAATATGGCAAGTATGAATCTCATTACCTTGACTAGTTAAATGGCCGTCTCTCTTAACTTTGTGCTGGAGTGACTATATAAAAATGGTCAGCCCTAGCCTGCTCAGTGTTGTATCTCTTTCAGCGTGTACTGCCTTTAAGTGGAGTTGTTTGGTTGTCTTTCCCCTCCATAGCAGTTATTTCAGAGATTAACAGCGCCCTCAATTGGAGCCAAACTTCTGTGTTTGAGTGTGCCTCTGTTGTATCTATTGGGGAAAATACCCGGCGTGGAAGACAATCTTGTCCTCACACCAGGCTTGTGAGTGCGTACTTCCCTAGTACTAGCTTGGACCACCTTCAACGGGGCAATGCTGAGTACCATTAGCATCACAATACAGCTGGCGTATGTTGTGTCATTGCCATGTGGACATCAAGCAATGTGTTGTGACTAGGGCTCTTGGTTATGGTATAGTTTTGAACTGGGTACTCTTTCACGAGTAGTCATGTAGCCAAAGGAACAGCTGAAATGGTAAGATGTTTCAGCCAGTTGCTTCTGCTACCCTATTGCTTATGGGATACCCAGTTCAATATCACGCAGTGTGTGAGTGTAGCATTTGACTCTTGACAGCTATCTGTGCTCACTTCATATGTTAGTGCTATTGTACTGTCATTGTGATTGCAAGACATCTACTCAGGACTTTGTTCAGTGTGTGTGTGTGTGTGTGTGTGTGTGTGTGTGTGTGTGTGTGTGTGTGTGTGTGTGTGTGTGTGTGTGTGTGTGTGTGTGTGTGTGTGTGTGAGTGTGTGTGTGTGTGTGTGTGTGTGTGTGTGTGTGTGTGTGTGCATGTGCATGTGCGTGTGTCTGTGTCTGTGTGTGCACGCACGCATGTGTGTGCATGTGCAGTGTGTGTGTGTGTTGACCTGGTATATCAGGTAATCTTGTTCACTAGGAATGCCTTTATCTCGATGGGCTACTAATCTGTACAAGCATCTGGAAACAGTACACCAAGCCAGCTTTTATCTCTTTGCAGCATCATTCCAGCTCGAATGAAAGTGTGGACACTTGTTACTGCTCCTTTGTATGAAAATCACATTCTTGCGGTAAGTCATCATTGTGCAAGGAATGTGTGGGTGCATTCCTTCATGCTATTCAATGTCATGGTGATGGTTGTGGCTACTGTTGTTGCAGGTTCTCTTCAGTATGTCAGTCATTCTTGGCTCAGCAGTTGTCCTTGAACCACTATGGGGCATGAAAGAGTTCTCGGTGTGTCCCCATTGTCAAAACCAGCAAAGGGCTTGATGCTTTATTGGTGTTCAATTTAGATAAATTAATTTGTTGTTTGGTGTAGATTCAATTACACAGTGGTGGTGGTTGCCTTTTTTATTTTGTGAAAAACAGCCTTCTTTCTGAAGCAATGAATTCTTGTGACAAACTCATGCTGTCACTAGTGACATGTGTGACAAGCTCCTGCTGTCACTAGTGACATGTGTGACACTCCTGCTGTCACTAGTGACATGTGTGACAAACTCCGGCTGTCACTAGTGGCATGTGTGACAAATTCCTGCTGTCACTAGTGACATGTGTGACAAACTCCTGCTGTCACTAGTGACATGTGTGACAAACTCTGGCTGTCACTAGTGACATGTGTGACAAACTCCTGCTGTCAATCCATGTTAACTCACCTTCAAATGCATGTCCGCATCTCTCCTCTCCTCCAGGTGTTCCAGGCGGTCTGTGGCACTGTGAGCATGTTGGTGATCACCATCCTTTATCTCATTCTCTATGGAGTGACCAGTAGCGATGCCATTCTGTAAGTGAGGCAGTAGCTGAATGCTTCTATTTTGTTTATGGAGCGTTGATGTGCATTCACGTAGCTGTAGATCTGATTCCAGTAAAATGTTTCAACCACGAGGGTCTTTAATTACAAAACTGATGAGCCTATGTTGTACGTGTATCTCACACTGGAGGTGCAGCAGGAGAGGTGCAAGATGTCACAGATGCACGAGACATGGTGAAGATGCCATTGGTGTCTCACTGGCTCTAGGTCTAGACTACCCCTGGATGTGGTGGTACAGTGGGTGGGTTAAGGTATGAGGGAACCACTGATATGGTTGCTATGCAATTAGAAATTGGCACCACGATGGGTGTTGTTATTCCCTGATGGAATGTTTGTATTTGAAATTCTTTTGCTGTGTGAACAGAAGCCATTTTAATTGCCATTCAAACTTACGTAGGGGTGTTGTGCAATCACTGAGGGCAAAACCCAAGGTGATTTATGCAACATCCAGGTGTTTCTACGAACAATCGGATGAGGATTGGAGCTATATCCAACTTATGCTGTGGCACACACATTGCTGTACACCCTGTGTTTACCTTTGTTAAGCAAGCGGTTCTCTACAGTATTGTGTGATGCTGATTCAATCACCAGGTTTCCTGAAAGGCATTAGTCACCCATTCCGGGGTCAATACGCCATTTTTACAGACCTCATTCACAGCTAAAGATCAAAGTGTGCTATGCATACCATATAGTGTAATGGGAACATTTTGCAGCAAAATGGGAGTGAATAGAACTGTCATTGATTAGCTGTGTGTAAGGGTGATGTAAGTGGTGAGACATGTCACCTGGGGGGGGGGGGGGGGGGGGGGGGCTCTGATGGTAAATGTGTGACCCATGTCTCCTTTTATGGAATGATGATTTACTCTAAATTCTTATGTATTGCAACTGCTCAGTCATGGACGATTTCTCCATGGAGAAGATTGTCTGTTCATGTTTTTGTTGTTATTGTGGTTGTTGTTGTTGTTGTTGTTGCTGCTGTAAACACATGGTTTAGATTACATCCTATGAACAGAAGTTATATACAAGGTTCAGTAAATGTTTGCAATATCCTCATGAAACTCCCCTGACTTGTCTTTGAACCTTGACCTTTGAACCTTGGTGTGCTGTGTAAGCACCACCTAAGGTGTGTGAAGCGCTTCACCAAAGGTGAGATCAAGTCAGGTGGAGAATCATGAGTCAAGTCATGTGTACCAAACCTGTGTATCATTAGAATGCTTGTACAACGAACCCCTATGACATCACAGTAATTATGTCGCTTTGAATTGACAATACAACTCCACAGTTGTATTGTAGTACACATGTGCATTTGGTTGGGAACAGTGTCAGTTTATTGGCCAAGTAGTGCTTCGTGTCACTGCAACTGGCTGCAGGGGATGTTTGCCCTGCGGCTGTGACAGTATCATGTGTGAACCACTGCAGGTTTGCATCCCTCCATGGCTTCTGGAGCTTGCTTGGAGGGAACTTGACGGCACTCAAACAAGTCAAGCCAGATTTCAGCCCTGTGCCCGCATCTCAACTCCGAACAAAGGTGCAGTGTACGACCAGCTCTTCAGCACTTGAACGTGTCCGTTTTCTTTGTACCATCATGTCATACACTCCTCAAAGTGTTATCTCCTAACTCCTCCCCCCTCACCGCAGTATTGGCTGCAGTACTCCTTGCTGTTGACTGTAGTCCTTGCCATTTTGGGTGTGGTGGATGGTTCAGCCCCCATAATGGTATTCATGAGTGCTGTAGCAGGCTGGGTTTACCTGCGGTTTTATCAACGTCACTCAGAAGGCAGGAAGGGAGACCTAGCGGACAGCTTTGCCTGCGTTACATTCTTTCCGGAGAATATGCAGTGAGTCTGTCACCTTTCATGCACCCCTCCTTCCTCTCTCTCCCTTTCCCCCGCACTCACCCTACCCTTGCTTCTTCCCCTTCCTCTTCACTCTCCCTTCCTACTTCCCTGTCTCTCCCTCTCATTCTTCCTTTGCCTCCCCTCCCCATCTCCCTCCCTCCCCTACTCCTCCCCTCTCCTCCCCCTCTCTCCTTCTCCTCTTTTCGTTCCCTATTATCCTTCCATCCATGACTAAGAGTGTGCTGAAACACCTAACTTGTGTACTTGTAGCCCTTGACCACCTGGGGGATTCCCCACTTTCTACAGTTCTGCTGTGAGCTATGTGTCGGAGGTGATGTATGCTCTGTTGGTGAGAATACAACTGTGCCCAAAGTGGGTTCGCTCCTATGACATCAGCTCGTCGTCAGCGGTAACAATTGCTATTCCGGAAGTGGAGACAGCTGATACGCAGAGGAGAAAGTAAGACATTGAGTGAATTTTATAATGTGTGTGTGTGTGTGTGTGTGTGTGTGTGAGAGTGTGTGTGTGTGTATGTGTGTGCATGTGTGCATATGTGTGTGTGTGTTTTCGCCAACTGCTAATGATGGAGGTAGTGGTCATTGCCACCATTGCACCATTATTGTGTTTGCCACCTGTTTCCACAGGCAGCGGGCCCTTAAGGAGTTGAATGAGCGGCTGAGTCGTATGGACAACCCTACAAGTGCATGGCCGTCCCTTGAAGACGGTCCATCTGACACAGAGCCTGTTACTACTCCCACTGGAGCTGTGGTAGTAGGGGGAGTGGCAGGGAAGGAAGGGGGCGGGGCAGTTTCTGTTGATATGGAAGCAGGTGAACCAGCAATAAGCAGACTGGCAGAGGAAGGGAATGGTACTGGTGGAGCAGTGCAAACAATTTGAACATTGCAACGTCCACTCTTATTGTCATGCTGCCATTTCTGTCGTCAAAAATTGTACTGCACATGTGCACATACTGCTATTTGTATTCGAATACAGTATGCAAGATGAAACGCTCACGTGTATGCATGTGTGTGAGCGCGCGCGAGCGCCGCTTGACTCAGCCGTTGCAATTGCGGCAAGCGAGTACAGAAAAATCGCCAGGCAAGGCCACATGGAATTATTCGAACATTCAAGCCCCGAATACCTTGTCTTTAACACACCAAGGCGTTATCCACACTAGTTGTTCTGCCGGCCCGCAACTAGCGCTAGCTGTTGATGCCTAGCTACTGCATGGTAACACCTCGCGTGTGCGGTTGAAGGACGGCGAGTGTGACACAAGCATATGCCTCCTAGGTGAATGCGCTGGTTTGAAATCTCTCAATGGAGGTGGAGAGCGGGGACGAGCGCCAAGAGGATTCGTTTGCGGACTCCAGCGACGGCGACCAACTGGAGGCCATTTTGTGCCAAGATGGCTTGCCTCTGGACCAGATCAGTTCTATTCCGAGCAGTCGCTTCTCAGGCGAGATTGCCACTCTTCGGCGCGGCTGGGAGCACGCCTCGGACATAGCTTCGAAGGACCAATGGTCAGAAGATGGAGAGGAGGACTGCATCCCCTGCTATGTGGACGAGAGCGAAGGTGAATTGTCCGTGTCGGTGTTTCAACACGATACACTCAGCGATATCGATCGGAGTCCTACTGTTGAAGGTTTTGCTGAAGAGGTTTTTGAGGATGTTATTGAAGATGTTGTTGAGGAGGATGTTTTAGAAGACGACAGGGGTGATGGCGGTATGGCTATCCAGATGTCCAACTGCCAGTTGCTAGAAGAGAAAGATGACTTGGTTTGCCAGCTAGAAGAGAAAGATGATTTGGTGTGCCAGCTGCAGGAGCAGTTGAGGAATGAGAAAGCTGACAAGCTGCATGCTGATGACGTGAACAAGAGCTTGCAAGAGGAGTACGAGAGGGTTCGGAAGCGCCTCGCTGAGTGTGAGATGCACATTGATCGCCTTCGTTTGGCACCCAGTGTTGCTGATATGGCTACCAAGAACATCACCTTGGTGTATGAGTATGAAGGAATCCATGCACAAGATGCAGCTTCAAGCAATGTAGTCAGCTCGAAGCCTTCGCCAACTTCTGTGAATGCGTGTAGCTCCAACCATTCACAAACCTCCAGTGTGGAACTGGACTCAACACCTGTTTCCTCTCGATCTAGAACACCGGATGGTGGATCCTTGCCACCACCGGTGAGACCAGGCACCCAGCAACGTAATCCTGGAGTATCTCCATCAGTGAATGACACTAGGAAGAGGATCAGACAAAAGAGAGAGAGTTTGAACCCATTGCCAATGGATGAAGAGTATCCTACCCACTGTTCAGCTCAGGGTGTAAAAGTGAGTGACTCAGAGGAAAGGATTCAGCCAGATCAAAGGAGAAAGGAGGAAGTGGAGTGCCCTTCTGTGGGTGTGAACCAGATCAGAGGTGCAATACTTCAGGTAAATAAGCAATTGTGGGACATCACAACAATTAATAGTCATTATCCTTCAAACATGCATGCCTGGTTTAGGGTCTGGTTTAAGGTGAGACTAAAGGCATAGCTACTGCAGAGGCTGGTTGGAACCTGTGTCATTAGAGTAAAATGGTCATAGCTTTTGTGTATATGGAAGCAGTTTTGAGCTGGTCAGATTACAGTCTACGCCTCAAATGTGGTTTGAGCATCCCTCAGACCTCATCAAAATCATGTGATGTAATGCAAGCAAAAGTACATGTGAGCCACCCAATCCAGCTGTGAGAAGGTGTATAGTGAATTTATTAACCAAGATCAAAATTATGTCACTTTTGCAATGTACATGATAATTACGTATGTCAGATATGCACATAAATCAAGCATATCAAGCATATATATACGTACAGTACAGCAGTATAGTACATACTGTATGTACTGTATGTACTGTATGTACTATATAATACTGTATGTATTATATATACTGTATGTACTGTATAATTATGTATGTACTATGTGTACTGTATGTACTATAGTACTACATAATACTGTATGTACTATAGTACTACATAATACTGTATGTATGTATACCAATCGCATTGGTGTAGGAGGAGGAGGAAGAGGTGCTCTACTCACTCCAAGATGATGAAGAGGAGGACAGTGCCCCTGAGGGGAGGGCTGTTGAGCCTGCTGTTCACTCCTTCACTCCATCTCCCTCCACCAGCACTTCTGTGCTACAGTTGGTATCAGAGCTGTCAAACGGTGGCAGTATCGCAGGCTTCTTGGCCAAAGAGGACAATGAAGTTCTTCCCTTCTCCTTCAGCGAGGACAGTCTTCTCCTTGTGAGCCAGTGTGAGCAGGAGAGTGTGGGCAATGCCGAGCAAGGACAGGGACAGAAGAGAATGCTGACACACACAAGTACCCCAGTTTTGTGAGTACCGCAGTATGCCACAGTAGTATGGTGCAAGGTCCCATTAATTGGTTCTTTGTTCTGTTTTTGAGCACTTTGTACACACCCATAGCGTACACTTGTGTTACTCACAAACACATGAACACTTGTCACAGAGCATGCATGTGGCACACTTGGTGCTAGGGACCTGCCATGTGCCATTTGTGAACGTACTGTAGTGATATTGTGTGTGTTTACTGTATGTGTATGTCTCCATTGAATGATATTCAGATCTGTCAAACAGCCTGCAGACAGACAGGTGTCACAGACGTCTAGACAGCCAAAGCAGTCTAGACTGCGGCAACCCCAAGCAGGTTACAGACCATTACCACCGCCTGACCCCGCCCACTGGAGACTGGAATTGGACGAGATTGATGATATCTGTGCTTCAGAAGGTTCCAAAAATCATGGTCACGTTGTCCGGAAGCCCTCCCGCATCCCAACGAGGGATCACACCCACCCCCTGGAGGACATGCCCACCAGCCCCCATCATATACCCATTAGCCATCCCCAAGAGCAGGGGCTTCCCCTCATGTACACTTATGCAGGGGAAATGGAGAGTGGGTTTGTTGGATCAGAAGAAAGCTGGAAGTCTCAGAGGACTGGAGTGAGGGAAGAGGCAGGTTTAGGGGGTCAAGTGACTGCTGGAGTGCAGAGTGCACAAGCAGAAAAGTCTCCCTCTCAGAGTGATGGCAGAACACCAGCAGCTCAGTATTGTAGCTCAGCACAGACCCATGCCCAGCTGCAGGCGACTCCCAAGGGAGGGCCAACCCTCCCCATCCCCACTCCAAGTCACCTTGCAGAGAGAGGTCTTGGTCCACCCAAAGAAAAAGCAGCAGAACTGTGAGTAATCTTTGTAGACCAAAGTTGACAGTCATTATTTACCGTGTATTTCTTTGATTTTAATAGTAAAGGGTTATAGTTGTTAATTCAGTATGACCGCTATTATTTTGTTAGTCCCATTGCTTGTTTTCATTGTTTACTGTGTTGTTTTCTGTGTTGCAGGGATGGTTTGGGTGCCCTGCAGAAGCAGTTGACTGCTGTTCAGGAGGAGTTGAAGCACCTCAGCTCACTGCAGCATCCACAAATGGCCATGAGGCAGAGGAGCATGGCCTCCAAAGGCAGTCTCCCACCCAGTGGTGGCAGGCAAAGGACTTCATCTGCTACAGCAAGGAGAGGCAACAGCAGCAGCAGCAGCTGTCCACCCTCAGGGAGTGAGCAAGTAGCCATGGTTGTCAGTCCACCTCACTCTGGTCAGAACTCACAGCTGTCCTATGTCATGAAACACCGGCCATACAGTGAATCTTCACATCAGCCTGAGACCCACACAGCTCATCTTGGGCACCACACAGTCCAGCCTGAGGTTCGCACAGCTGATCTTGAGATCCACAAAGCTGGTTTTGGGGACCACTCAGCCCAGAATGATGTCCACACAGCCCATCATGGGGGTCGTACAGCCAATCCTGAGGTCCACACAGACCATCATGGCGGTCGTACAGCCAATCCTGAGGTCCACACAGACCATCATGGGGGTCGTACAGCCAATCCTGAGGTCCACACAGCCCATCATCGGGGTCGTACAGCCAATCCTGGGGTCCACACAGACCATCGTGGGATCCAAACACCCCATTCCGAGGTCTACACAGCCCATCCTGATGTCCACACAGCGCATTATGCGGTCCACACAACTGAGCGTGGTACTAGCCCCATGTGTGCCACAGTAGCCAGTCGTGGTACCGACCCGTTGCATCCTACGTCTCACTGCGGCACCAGCCCAGTACACCACAAGATCACCTCCAGTGGCACAGCCCCGAGGATGATTAGCCAGGGCACTGTACACGACCCACCAGTTAGCTCTGTGTCCAACGCAGTGACATATGTCACACAAGGAACTGATCCAGAGAACCCACAAACAGACCTTGTACAAGAGAAGGCGACAGGTTTTGCAACAAATGAGAACAAACGAAGCTATCAAAAGCAGGAGCAAGGCAGGTTGCATCGCAGCAATGGGCGGCACAAAGAGCCTGTCCTGTCAGAGCGAGGAGGGAGAGGTGAAGATCTTTCTTCTCCTGAAAGGGGCACATATGCAAAGAAGCGTTCCAACTCCCCTGTGAGCTTTAACGCTGAGCCTCTCAACGTGGAAGACCTTGCCAAGATGTTCCATGTCCTTCAAAGGACAGGTTTATATACTCCCTGGAGGGTGAATGAGATGAAGTCGTTGAATGATCAAGCAGTGCAGTGCAACATGGAACCCTTTTGTATCAGTCCCGATCACCACAGTGGGCGGGGTAAAGGACACGCCCACTGGGAGGCGGGGAGGGCTCACTCCCACAGAGCATCGTTGACTTCACCCCGTCACATGTCCACCCCTCGCAGCGGACATAATCGAGAGAGAAGCCATCGCCAAAGGGATTGCTCCCAAGCCTTCTGCATTAAACCACATCACCGTAGGAGCCATGACCACAGGCAGCCAATGGAACAAACGGATACTGACAGCTGTAGCTCTTACAGCGAAGCCTTGTGCTCTTCAAGCTCAGCTGACAGTGAATGCCCTGTCTTTGTAGCCAAGCTCAAGTTGCCACGGAAAAAGAGGGGCATTAAATTGAAGGATTTAACTCTTGGTGATTGTCGAGTGGTGGAGAGAAGTTGTGAACATCACCACAGTAGACAGTGTAGTCACCATGGCAACCATCATCACAGCAACCACGGAACATGCTCCATTCAACACAGACACCATAGCTGCAAAAGGGGTATTACGAATGATGGTAACCATGTTAGCAGTCGGCACCATCACAATGGACGCCACAGCTGCAGACGCACCTCTCCTTCACTGAATAAGTTACCAGTGGAAAAGGAAGACCCACACAGACCCACTGTGACTGTGTATGGAGAGAGTGTGGTTGTGATATCAAACAGATCCCACCCTCGCTCTAGCCCCAACAGCTTGCAGGAGAGGTGAGTGATAAGTTCTTACAGAGGGAGACAGAAGCTCTTGTTATTAATTCAGTTCTCTGAAGTTCATAAAAGGACTACTTGAAATGCAAATATGCATGATTGGACTAGAAGATGTAGTAACATTCCAAGTACGTATGTAGGAGATGTACACTGTAGTGTGTGCACACTTCACTCATTAGACTATAAGATTACACGAGTTTCCTTCGACTTTGATGTCATTCTCTGATTTTAATCTTGTTATCCTTATCTTCCCTTAATTATTGTCTCTGCAGGCCTGGCCACCCTATGGTGCCGCGCCAAGCCCCACCCCCTCCTCCATGTAACACTCACAACGAGACAAAGTTGAGGGAAGCATGCCACTTGGCTGAGAAGCTGAAGAGGCACAGCAGACGGATGGAGTGGGACCTATCTCTGAGCGTCAGCAGACACTATTCCCACAGTTTTATCTAGTAGCTGGTCTAGTTATGGCAATAATCACTCCTCACTCGCTTCTCAACTGGACTGCATATGTAAATTTGCTGGTTGTATCTATAGGCAAGTCTCACTGTTGCTTTTAAATTAGGAATCCATATTCTTTTGCATTAACACTGCACCAACTGCCTTATACGTAGTTACCGGGGTTGTAAAACATCTTGTTAACTTGCAATAACAGCTTTCTTACCATGGTTTTAACAGAGTTGTAAGTTAACAGATTTGTTCGACGCTGTTAACCCAAATAATTAATGTATAATCATATTCATAATGTAAGTATTGATATTCATGGTGCCATAATTATACAAACTGTACTGTAGGCTTTCCAGTACATAATGAAACTAGGAACGAAATGTTTTGATAACCATTTCACCCTGGAGCAAGATGAAGGACTGCCCATTGCTCCTATCATATGGCTTGCATGCTGCAAGATGAATAAACACTTTGCTTTGCACATACTCCCAGCATCAATCAAACAACGGACATTCAGCTGCCTATATGCACACCATGCACGCATGTAGATTTCAGGAAGGTGTACATGTGCTTCTGTGTGTGCACACATACACAAATCATGCACATTGGTGACTTCCACGTGCTACAGAATGAGTAGAAGAACTAGTACTAGAATGCAAAACTAGAATGTAGTAAAGTCACTACATGCAAGCTCAAGAACTAAGCTAATATATATATACTGCTGTATGTATGTATATTATTGTGTGCATATAGTAGGATGAGAATATTCTGTGAGGAACATGTACGTACAGTTGTATGTTGTTCTATCTAACCTTATACACCATTACTGTCAAGCTGAAAAGCAAGGAAAGTAATTATTATGCGTTGTTGCCATGTATGTATGTATGCATATCCACAGCTTGCGCAATGAAATTCTATGCTTGTGTATGTATGTCCCACAATGCTTGCGCAATACAATCCTACATAATTATGTATATAGTAAGGTATAGTACTGTTCTAGCTATAATGGTGACATGAAGCATGCAAGCAATTTACAGGCATGAGAACAGAATGGAGGGCATTTTGTGTACTGTAGCTGATAGTGAAAAGCCATGACAGCGGATGGAGCCCATGTTACTTTGGAATGGCTGAAAGGTAGCTATATTGCTTCTCAGGTATATATGCAGCCATAGTTGTACTGCATGTACAGGTCCTTGCATGCAGTATGATGATGTATGTGTATCTGTGCTGCTTGGGCAATGGTCGCACAACACTGAGGCCAAAATGAGCCCTGGAGGACGACTGCAGGCTGTCTAGAGGCAGGTTCACACAGCAATTGACAATTGCAAGTTCTTTGGCCATTTGGCTGCTTATACAGCTCTCACTGCCGCACTGGAGCACTATGCTATATATGGTCAAAGGAGCTTTCATCACCACAAGCCACAGCGAGTATGCACATGAACGCTATGTGTTAACCTGCCAGGGCAGCTTCCAAGCTAGCTATATATATATATAGGGCTGTTCACCATTTTAAAATTACAAGGCTATTTAAAAGTGCATTGTAACTTTCACTGCATCTACTAAGTTCTCCATGTGTCAGCTTCTTAACTTCTCTCTGCACTGTATATGGGAGTTTGCCAGCAAGGCTTCTTACATTTCTAACGTACAGTATGCCAGATAGTATAGTATAGTATAGTGTAGTATAGTATAGTATAGTGTAGTATAGTATAGTATAGTATAGTATAGTATAGTATAGTATAGTATAGTATAGTATAGTATAGTATAGTATAGTATAGTATAGTATAGTATAGTACATGGCATGAGGAGCTCGAGGCAGGTATGAGAACAGAATGAAGGGCATTTTGTGTACAGGAGACTGAAAGTGAAAAGGTATGACACATATACAGCAGATACAGCCCACTTACTTTGGAATGGTTGGAAGGTAGCTATTGCTACTCGGGTTATTTCAAGCACAATAGATGAGGGCAGCAAAGAACATCTGAAATCCATAGATAATCTTTTCTATAAACATACTGCATGCAAGGACCTGTACATGCAGTACAACTATGGCTGCATATATACCTGAGAAGCAATACAGCTACCTTTCAACCATTCCAAAGTAATTGAGCTCCATCTACTGTCATATCTTTTCACTATCAGCTTACTGTACACAAAATGCCCTCCATTCTGTTCTCATGCCTGTAAATTGCTTGCATGCCACACGTACACCATAGCTAGAACAGTACTATACTATACATATGTGCATAAGGTTATATAGAACATTACATAAGGAGGAAATGGATCAGTGACTGTTGGCGGTGGCCAGTGACCCGGCTGCTAAAGGGTCGGCTAAAGATCTGAAGGTTGCCGGTGCTGGTCCGGTTCACTGCCATTTTTGCCTTCCCCCCTTCTTTCCTCACCATGTGTAGTTCCGAACATTATCATACAGCAGTATAGTAGCTTAGGTCATGAGCTTGCATGCATGTAGTGACTTTACTACATTCTAGTTTTGCATTCTAGTACTAGTTCTTCTACTCATTTTGTAGCACGCGGAAGTCAGCAATGTACATGATTTGTGTATGTGTGCACACACAGAAGCACATGTACACCTTCCTGAAATCTACATGCGTGCATGGTGTGCATATAGGCAGCTGAATGTCCACTGTTTGATTGATGCTGGGAGTATGTGCAAAGCAAAGTGTTCATTCATCTTGCAGCATGCTAGCCATGATAGGAGCAATGGGCAGTCCTTCATCTTGCTCCAGGGTGAAATGATTATCAGAACATTGTGTTCCTAGCCAGGAAGCCGACAGTACATTGTACAGTTTGTATCGATATTATGCTGCTGTGGCCAGAGGGTTACATTATCACTACCAACACATGTCCTCATATCCACGGAGACACAATACTATACACCACTGATTTTATATTAGAAACAAGGCCAAGTATTAGGAAAAATATTTTAATAGAAGCCGGGCTCGAATAAAAGCCGGGCTAGAATAGAGGCCGGGTCAAATTCCCGGGAAAGAAATAGAGGCCTGGGCCTCTATTCGGACAAATACGGTAAACAGTTCATGACTGTTATCCCAGCCTGGAAACTGCAGTTGCATGACTACTGACTAGGAACTTCCAAAGAAGCATATGCTATGTGATAGCACTATTCAGTTTGCCTATATTTATATGCAGCTACACATAGAAGTATATAGGTATGAACTGGCTCTCGAGGATCATGTTGTACCATGGATGAGGAGGTGGCACTGGGCATTGGGGCTCCATGGCAAGCAAGGGACAGAGTCGGTACACATTATTTTCAACACTTTAGAGGGAACATACTGCATGTGCAATGTGTAATCCACTGGAATGCATGAAGTGTATGTTTAAAGAACACATGATGCAAACTTCGCCATTGACAGCTCAACTGCATGCAGCCACCAATAAAGAAAAGGAAGGAATGACTGAACAATCTCTTAGCACATGCATAACATACTGAACTTATATATAATTATCTGCAGATTACATAATACACCTAGACTTATTTAAAACTTATACTTAGACTAGTAGTTACTGGAAAAAAGTGTGCAATAAATCTATGTTATGCATAACTTTGTAGTATAAGAGACCGAGTCACACAGCATACAGGTGATCACTAGTCATATATATATAATGTATAATACGTAACATATATATTCAATGTAATCATTTGACTATCATGTGTGATGGTTGTTAGTGGCAGAATATGAGGGGTTTATAATCAAAATTGCTCGTGGCAAGAAGTACACACACACACACACACATACACACACACACACACACACACACACACACACACACACACACACACACACACTCTCACACACACACACACACACACACACACACACACACACACACACACACACACACACACTCTCACACACACACACACACACACACACACACACACACACACACACACACACACACACAAAGCTCACCACACAGGCAGGAATAATACACACACTGTTGTAGTCACATTTATCTTTACTGTAGCCATTGTGCACATGTGCAGTAGTTACAACATGCACAGTCATAAATGCATGCATGCTTTATATGAACACGAAGTCCTCTTAGGCATACTCCCTGTCCCATTATTGGGAGTGTAAGGATGGAACTCAGCCAATTAAATGTTCAGGTCTATTAGCAATCCAATATTGTAATGGACCACCCACTGCGGCAGTCTACACACACAGCTGGTCAGTGCAGAGTACATCACCCCTACCATTCAATCAGTTACAATCTACAAAGCATTCCTCAACCACTACTGAAGTCTGCACCCAAAGCTGCCACACAGTGTGGCAGCTTGTAACTGATTGAATGGTAGGCCTGATGTACTCTGGCAGCTTTGGGTGCAGACTTCAGTAGTGGGCGACCAGTTCCTAAATTAACTTAACATAACCACATTGTTATTGGGAATGTTGTTTATACCTATACAGATGTAGCTTGTGGTTGAGGAATGCTTTGTAGATTGTAGCTGATTGAATGGTAGGGGTGATGTACTCTGCACTGACCAGCTGTGTGTGTAGACTTCCGCAGTGGGTGGTCCATTACAATATTGGATTGCTAATGGACCTGAACATTTAATTGGCTGAGTTCCATCCTTACACTCCTAATAATGGGACAGGGAATATGCCTAAGAGGACTTTGTGTTCAAAAGCATGTGTAGCATTTCCACCTGGCCCTATATATTTAATAGGACATTTTACAATAGTGTATGTGTTGCTTTTTGATTGTAACTAATTGTAGGATTTCCCCCTTCACCTGTACGCATGCTCAGTTTGGTGCCCTGCCTCTTGTTGTCGATTGGTATCGTGAGTTGTTGAGTTGTCTATAAATTGGAGTTGTTCAGTCCCCATTGTGCCTGGAGTTGCCTTGTTTATACATGCATGCATTTATGACTGCACATTGTAACTACTGCACATGTGCACAATGGCTACAACATAGATAAATGTGACTACAACAGTGTGTGTATTTTTACCTGTTTGTGTGTGTGTGCGTGTGTGTGTGTGTGTGTGTGTGCGTGTGTGTGTGTGTGTGTGTGTGTGTGTGTGTGTGTGTGTGTGTGTGTGCGTGTGTGTGTGCGTGTGTGTGTACTTCTCGCCACAATACAAGCAGTCTGCAAAAATCTGCAACAAATGGAAATCAAGTAACCAAATGTAGAACGTACCTGCCTCTCAATCTTCCTTAACAAGTGCTGGGCCACAATATGTTGCTTGGAGGTGAGGATGCATCTGATCATCTCAGCCACTGCCTTAGTGACTTCCTTTGGAGATCTGAAATAAACAAACCAAAACTGGTACCCTGAGTGGTGTAGTGCAATGAGTAGTGATAGTTACCACAGTAAATGATATGCGTACATCCAGGTAATAGTACTATTTGCACATAATTATGGATATTGCATGCACTTCTTTGCTTCAGGCTCTGTCTAGTAGGAAGATGGCTGTTTGTTGCGATAGTGTGTGTGTGTGTGTGTTTTGGGTGGGAGTTTCTTCTGAAGCTGGTTTTGAAACAAATTAAACCTGTGGTTTTCTTAATGACTCACAACCGGGTACATAAATGAGGCACTCAAGCAAGCGCAGCATTTAAGAAAAAACTGGAATGAAGAGAGGTCTCAAGAGAAGCTTGATAAAGTCTTGCTGTCGGCTCTGTTACGCCTATGAGTGTGCCATACAAATGAACCCAAGTTGCAGGTGTGTATGACAGTTACAGGTCAAGGTAGTTGGCATGATGCCATTTAAAGCCCTTCGCGTTTTCATGCTGTGGGCCTGCTAAATTCCTAAGCTGTCCCTACCTCTACCGATGTCCTATACGTTTGTGTGTGTTGGGGTGCACCAGCTGCAAAACATGTTAGTGTTGACACTTTACAAGAGGACTGAACAACTTTGAAGCTCACACTAAACCATACACATTAAATTTACCTTCACCAGTACAGTACAGAAGATTGCATAATGGTAGTCCTGCAGATGTCATTGAACTTAGCACTCTTGTACAAATTGTAGCATATACTTTTACATTATATCAGAAGGTATGATAACATGTAGGAGCACATTAATCCATATATTAAACCTCATCAAACTACTCATTGTGCATGTGCATTTTTTATTTTGAACAAAACTTCCAATCATGCATGTAGGCATGTTCCATAACAATATAAGTAACTGCCTTCAACTAGATCTGACACATTACTGAAGCATACTCATGCATGCATGGATAATGCATGGTCATTGTTTTAGTATATAGAGATGTGGAAAGTAACAACGCATTCATGCTACTTGCACTTACTTGTAATGATAGATATGGTCATCTCGAGCATCAGGGTTAGTTGCAGCATGGCGTCCTCGAAAGTAGGCATTGTAAATGTGATAAGAAGCAACTGCCTTCGCTATTTTCCCCTCATCCAAATGCTTATGTTCTCCAACAACTCCATGAGCCTTCAGATGTGTTTGGTATGGATTTTCAGGCTGCAGTTAAGATGACACGGTTAACGTCACATGCAAGCAATGGTAATTGAACTGGAGTAAGTTAATAATAATATATAGTATACAGTACAGCTGCACAAGGAAAACAGTGAACAGCAGCACAATCTACATACCACCTAAGTAAGATGTGTGTGTGTGAGGGTGGCGTGTGTAAGGGTGGCATGTGTAAGGTGGCGTGTGTAAGGGTGGTGTGTGTAAGGGTGGCCTGGCGTGTGTAAGGGTGGCATGTGTAAGGGTGGCGTGTGTAAGGGTGGCCTGGCGTGTGTAAGGGTGGCGTGTGTAAGGGTGGCATGTGTAAGGGTGGCGTGTGTAAGGGTGGCCTGGCGTGTGTAAGGGTGGCCTGGCGTGTGTAAGGGTGGCGTGTGTAAGGGTGGCCTGGCGTGTGTAAGGGTGGCGTGTGTAAGGGTGGCCTGGCGTGTGTAAGGGTGGCGTGTGTAAGGGTGGCGTGTGTAAGGGTGGCCTGGCGTGTGTAAGGGTGGCGTGTGTAAGGGTGGCGTGTGTGAGGGTGGCTATGGCGTGTGTAAGGGTGGCGTGTGTAAGGGTGGCTATGGCGTGTGTAAGGGTGGCGTGTGTAAGGGTGGCGTGTGTAAGGGTGGCCTGGCGTGTGTAAGGGTGGCCATGGCGTGTGTAAGGGCGGCTATGGCGTGTGTAAGGGTGGCGTGTGTAAGGGTGGCTATGGCGTGTGTAAGGGTGGCGTGTGTAAGGGTGGTGTGTGTAAAGGTGACATGTGTAAAGGTGACATGTGTAAGGGTGGCATCTGTAAGGGCGGCGTGTGTAAAGGTGACATGTGTCAGGGTGGCATCCGTAAGGGCGGCGTGCGTAAGAGTGGCACATCTAAGGGTGACATGTGTGAGACATGTGTAAGGGTGGCATGTGTAAGAGTGGCACATCTAAGGGTGACATGTGTGAGATGGAGAGCATGTGAATAACAATAACTACAATACAGGAGATAGTGAGATTGTGAAATATTTGCAATAAATGAAGTGACCGTAAATATTCTAAAATACTGAAAATGTAAAGTTCGTAAAGTTACCACAATATTGTGTCTTGAAAGGCTCTAGAATTTGATTTCCTTGCCAACTCTAAAGTGGGAGGTGAAGAGCAGACATTGATCTCTGTTAGAGTTCACCATCAACTTGTCAGGACCGTCACCCACGAATAATGCACAATACCGTTACAGAGAAAGAGCAAGTGGCAGCTGTCTCATTCACGGAACTGTCCTAAAATGGCGGCAGAGAATACTACCTTATAATTATGTCCGTATAGAGGCCGGGCTCAAATAGAGGCCAGGGCTTGAATAGAAGCCGGGGGGTCCGAGCAGCGATTCGTTAATAGAGGCAAAGAGACTTTTGTTACTTTAAATTGTAGTGTCTGTTTGTCCGCTTGTGCTACCGTCGATGATTTTTGAGCGGTCGTTTATAACCAATCTGCATTTTCTATTCAAAAATTCAACTCTGTGGCCTAATTATGGCCTAAAATCGCACAAAACTAATCAAATCCACGAGTAAATCTAGACCAGACTATGACCGGACTCCACTAAGCGACTTAACTTCGCTCTACCACTTGGTAATTAACAATCAACTCGACTCACTATTTAACCATGAAATATTTGTTAGAGATAAAGAGGGAGCTTACATTAACGTTGTATTAAAAGAAAGGGTGACACACAGCAGTCTTCAGCATTCTAGATACAAAACAGGATGCAAATTGTTCATTCTAAAATAACCATAACTACAGGCACTCATTGCATACCTAGAGTATGCATAATGCTCAGCATGATGTAGTTCAATATGAGCCAGTTTCAAGGTGTACGGCCAGTTGTTGTTTTTGGCTGACGACTGAAGTAGTGGTCACCAACAGCTCTGCAATAGATGTAGAGAGGAATCAGAGAAGTATACCTGATAACTTTAATACATATACATCTATAAGTATGAAAATACTAGTACTAGATGTACACAAAGCGCTGTACTCACAAGATGGTGCCATATGAGTACATACTTGCTGTATAAAAACCATTTGAAAATGGTTGAAATATGTACGTAGGATTGACACTTTGCTGTGCAAGAACTTTTCTCCGAAAGGCTCCTCCAAACCACATGAAACAAGAAGCAACTTGACAGGTTGAATTGCTACACCGGACACATGCAGGAATCTTTAGTCAACGGGCCATGCAGAATTGCAGCACACTCACTGGAAAAGGTTACTACTTGCAGCCAATCTAAACTGGTGATGTAGTATCGCATGTATACTGGTAGTTCATGGTCAAAAACAGCTCCACATGTAAAGGTTATGTAAACTGTGGTTGCATGCAATAAAAGAACAGGACAGGATCCAGCTAAGTATTGGTTCAAGACTTCAAAAGTTACAGTGTGCTATAGCAAACAATAAAGTCGCTGGCAAAAAATAAAGCATAATTATAAGATTCCTAGCGACCTGTATAGTCTAATAGAAACGACGAAAAGAAGATTGACTGAAAATTGTGGTGGTACACATCACGGGGTTGTACATCACCAAATATGCTTCGAAGTTCTTAAAGGATGCTGAGAGAAGATTGAAGCTTTTAACCACCCGAAAATGTATACCCGTTTTGCAAGCTGTGCACCAGTTACAACGGCAGTTTTCGGCGAAAACTAAATTCACTTAAGATATGGCGCCCATGTTTCTTTGCATAACTGTCACTCACTTAACCAAATTGAAACTGAAATTGGAAAGTGGTAGTGGCATCAGTCATGATTGAAGACCATGACGAATGAAGAAGATCCCTTGTAGAGACAAAAAAATTGAAGTGAATTTTACAATTTTTTTGGTGGTATTGTGTTACTCTGTTGTTTGTTTGGAATCTAATTTAGGGATACAGCATAATGTGTGCCAACATAAGGCAAGGAATCTTTAATATCTTTCCTTTATGCTCCTTCTCAATCAAGGTAAGAGGCAAATTTACTCCTTGTCTTCGAAGTTCCCTTGTGCCCCAACCTGGTAGTATGGTCTATGTGCAAATATATGGCATGCATAAAGTGCTGGATATTAATGTCCAAAGTTGCATTGGCTGGGCCTAACATTGTCAAATTTAACACCAAACTCAATTAATGCATGGGTGACCTCAATCTGAGCCCACTAACACGACAAAAATAAATAACTCGCTACGCTTCACTTTGCTTGTAATAATTAATAACAATAATAATTATGAAGTCTGAATTTACATGATAAAAGTATGTAAACACCAATTGCTGTTTTTATATATAGCGAAGTCCAAAGTCTGATCCAACCCTTCGATCACAAATAGTGCTTTTAGAACCCTTTTACAACTTGTTCGGCTGTTTTTCGAAGACAATTTGTAACATGCCTCAATTTTGGTGGCCTAAACTGAAGCATGACCTGGCTCTTGCCCGTGAAGTGATGTCCTGTCATCCTAGCAAGCTTCAAGACTGGGAACAGATTGCTCAAAGCTCAGAGAGGTCTTCTCCAACAAAGGCAGACCATAGTAGAGCTTAAAGGACGAGGATGACGAGCACTTGAGCGCATGGATCGTCTGCTTGATAAATTCAAGGCTGATGACTCTTATAGTGTAAGTCGTGTGTAGAGTGTGTACAAAGGCTAGTAGGCAGTGTTACCTTCTCGCTGCTGCCACTCTCCAACCAAAATTTACACGTTACAGGTTACACATAATTATGAGAAATCTTAAGTGAACTTATCAGCAACTTGTGACCTGTGACTGCGGTTACAGGTTACGCGTTATACGTAAACAGGAATTTTAAGGTCTCCAGTGCTCTGTAACCATGCACTGGTACAAATTGTAGCATATACTTTTACATTATATCAGAAGGTATGATAATATGTAGAAGGAGCACATTAATCCATATATTAAACCTCATCAAACTACTCATTGTGCATGTGCATTTTTTATTTTGAACAAAACTTCCAATCATGCATGTAGGCATGTTCCATAACAATATAAGTAACTGCCTTCAACTAGATCTGACACATTACTGAAGCATACTCATGCATGCATGGATAATGCATGGTCATTGTTTTAGTATATAGAGATGTGGAAAGTAACAACGCATTCATGCTACTTGCACTTACTTGTAATGATAGATATGGTCATCTCGAGCATCAGGGTTAGTTGCAGCATGGCGTCCTCGAAAGTAGGCATTGTAAATGTGATAAGAAGCAACTGCCTTCGCTATTTTCCCCTCATCCAAATGCTTATGTTCTCCAACAACTCCATGAGCCTTCAGATGTGTTTGGTATGGATTTTCAGGCTGCAGTTAAGATGACACGGTTAACGTCACATGCAAGCAATGGTAATTGAACTGGAGTAAGTTACTAATAATAAAGCAGCATGCAGATATATAGTTGCATAGTGAATAGCGGCAAAGGGGAATGAGGAATACTTACATTCATAAGGGTGTCTGCACTACTCGGGAAATAAGCACATCGAGGATTTCCACTCAGCTCAGCTTTCTGAGTGATCAGCTTGTATTTGTTGAAGAAGCTGTGTTCATATCCAATGCCTGCCATGATATAGAACACTTCTGTTCCAATAAGATGGGGCCAGGAAAAGTATGCCACAGCAACCGATAGAACTGGAAAACAAAGAATACCCAAGATTTTATAGCAGCACTGCCGTGAACCATTGTAACGGAATAGAAACATGTAGATGGACTCCCAGTGAGTAACTCCGGTGATGTAAGGTGGCATCTCAGGCACACACATGTGTGATAAAGCCTGAATCACGGACACAATGTAGCTCCATATGATTGGGTTGTACGGCAGGTAGACAGGGTTGTACCAGGTCGCTCTATAGACTTCGGGGACAGCAGTGGCATTAACAGGGAGGCGGACTTGTTCATAGAACAGATTGCCCTGCACAAAACCGGTATGAATGATAATTATATTATCAATAATATTATTGTGTTCAGACACTCACCACTCCCCACAGCATTGTAATGACTATGGCTGTACCAAAGCCCCAGACTTTGCACTTGCGAAGAAATCCCATGATGATGTAGACAAGGAGAAGCAGTCCCAGGAGAAGGTATGTCCAGTTGGCGGGAAAGAAGAAAGGACCTCGACGCACGGTAGTATCCTCTATGTAGGAGCCTGGCAGCTTGAACTGGGCGAAGTACATGAAGAACAGAATGATGTTGATCGGGATCGTGAAGAAGTGGACAAACTTGGGACTGAATAAAAAAAACAATGGGGAAGTTAATATATTATAAAGTTAACAATTATTTATAGCTAATCAAGACCATGCAGGCATGCATGCACCTCTCAAGAGCATCACACATGCATAAGAACCCAACAATAAAATAAATTAAATGCTGTTTACTAGAATCCCTGGTGGGTAATGTCAAAGGTGTACATCTGGTAGATGAGGTTGAAGAAATCCCACTGCACCCGGGGAACAATCAGCCAGAAGTTGATGAACTATGTTGATCAGCAGAGACAAGGGAAGTTTAATAAAATGAAATCATTGACAAGTATTAAGTAAAGTAGGTCTCACTCAACAATCATTTCTACATGCATGAGAGCTTTGGATTCTTGTTTGGTAGCTGTCTAAGGAGAATAATCATGCATGAGCACTATTATGCATGCAGTCACTAGTTAACTATCCAAGACTTTCAGAAACATTGCAGAGCTCATGCAAGCCACTACCCTGTGAAACTAATGGCTGTTGCAGTTTATCAACCAAAGCAGACTAGCTATAGCCTATTTTATAGATGCAGTGTCGACCAAGACATCTCATGATGCATATTGCATGTGCATGCATATAGTGGCCAAAAAACATGTCATGTATAATAGCTACCTCATGCCAGCAAGTATTTGCTTCCAATCCTCCAATTTGTCCAGGGGCATCAACATCTTCCTGACTGCATAAAATTGTGCACGAGAGAAGTATAGTTCTATATTGACATCTAATATATATAGCCGAAATTGTCTGAGACATGAGCTCATAACAGAAAGAGTATATGCAACGCCTGTACAGGTGCACTACTATCAGAGTACACAAATGACCACAATAATTTCTTCATTTCTAAGCCATTCAATGTACATAATTATAATAATATTACTACTATACACAAACTTGGCTGCATGGGCATACGTAATATACCGGTATCTGGCTTCGCAAACACCACAGAAGTCATGCAGGGGCACGAGAATTGCAACTGAGATAACTCTCAACTAATTCAAAACAACCTTTCTAGCTAGCGTGCATGTATACCATGTTATAGCTAACTGAACAAGTTACACTTACCAGTAAACCGGCTTGCGACATTTGGTGTCTTCGTGGATGATGAGCTCAGTAGATGTCAACTCAGCGAGAGGTTGGTCGTTGGAGTCATTGAGCAACCGAGGCAAGAATGTGGACTTAATCATATCCACTTTTTCATCGGTCAGGTAATCCTCCGCAAAAGCGTGAAAATGTAGAACGTAATCGACCGCCGGCCGAGTGCCTTCAACGCGGACCAACTTCTCGCGTTCCACGTCTTTGTTACTGAAGATCCGTGCTTTGAAAAAGACGATACCAAATTGCGCGTCATTCAGCATGTCGTCTGTATACTTCAGGATACGCTGCTTAAAGTCGTCTGCCGCGGTCGGCTGCAGTAGTGTAAGGCGTTGCGTGTATATGACATCGAGGCTCAGTGGATTCCCAGTGACCGTTTCTCGTCTGCGCAGTTCCTTTTTTACCTTCTCGGGATCCGAGGGATAGATATCGCCACTCTCAACCGGCTCCAACTTCGTTGCGCTTTCTTCAGCCATCTTCAACGCTATGCCTCTACTGGCGATAGAAGAGTCTAATGATTATCCCACCAACTGTTCAGCAATTTATACCACCGTGCAGAGTTTCCTGCATGTGTACGCGTGGTGAGGTTTATAGAAATGAGATCGTCACTGTATATAGTCACTGATTAGTGACGTCATTTGTGTGTACTCAGGTGGCAGTGCACCTCGTGGGCGTTGCACATGCACTCTTCTCATGAATTCTTGATATAGGGTAGCTGCACTTCAAATGTAATGACTGTGTAATTGAGAGGTATTAAACTAATTACAACATCTGCCTGCATGAGCTCAATTTGGCTTAATTATTGTTGCTGGTTGCTTGTTATGTCGAACACAGCTAATATACAGCTTTAGTTTGAAACCATCAGGCAATCAAAGATCATGAGATCAAGGCAATAATAATTACTGCAAGAACTGCATAAAGGGTTGTTTTAACTTAGCTATGGCTATCCCAGTTGCACACACAGACACACACAAATACACATGCATATTATTGTGCTTGAAATAACCCGAGTAGCAATAGCTACCTTGCAACCATTCCAAAGTAAGTGGGCTGTATTTGCTGTACACGTGTCATACCTTTTCACGTATCTACTCTTGATACTATACTAGGGCATACTTTATGAATGCTAGAAGCCTCACTGGCAAATGCTATACGTATACACAGTGCAGAGAGTAGTTAAGAAGCTGACACATGCATGGGGAAGTTAGTAGAACTGATGCAGTGCAAGTTACAATCCACTTTTAAATAGCCTTGAAATTTTAAAATGGTGAACAGCCCTATATATGTGTGATGTTGAGGAGGATTGTCGAGTGTGGTGAGGAGTCTTCTTGTGCAGATGTGAAGGCAAAGAGGGTGAGGAGGGTTTTGCTGAAGCTAAGGGGAGGCACAGTGGCTTTTCAGGTGGAGACAGGCAGGTGGCAGGGAGTGAAGAGAGAGGATAGGCTGTGCATGCAAGGAGTGTACCAGAAATGAAGTGGAAGATGTGACGCATTGGCTTCTGAGACGTCCAGCATGGAACAGCCATCGACAGCCATTGTTCATGTGCATACTCGCTGTGGCTTGTGGTGATGAAAGCTCTTTTGACCATAGCATAGTGCTCCAGTGCGGCAGTGAGAGCTGTATAATCAGCCAAATGGCCAAAGAACTTGCAATTGTCAATTGCTGTGTGAACCTGCCTCTAGACAGCCTGCAGTCGTCCTCCAGGGCTCATTTTAGCCTGTGTTGTGCGACCATTGCCCAAGCAGCACAGATATACATACATCATCATACTGCATGCAAGGACCTGTACATGCAGTACAACTATGGCTGCATATATACCTGAGAAGCAATACAGCTACCTTTAATTATTATACAACCATTCCAAAGTAATTGAGCTCCATCCACTGTCATATCTTTTCACTATCAGCTTACTGTACACAAAATGCCCTCCATTCTGTTCTCATGCCTGTAAATTGCTTGCATGCCTCACGTCACCATATAGATAGAACAGTACCATACCTTATATATGTACGTATGTGCATAAAGTTAATAGAACAACATACAATTGCATGCATGTGCATATAGTATTAGGTGTGTGAAAATGTTTCTTCCAAAAACAAGGGCAGAAGTAGGGATGGTGCAGTGTATCTCTGAAGGGCATGGCACTACTGACGGAAAAACCGTAGGAACAAGGAGGAGGGCTAGTCCATGCAAAGAGGGGGGGCAGCTGGTCCACTCAAAACCCAGGTCATTAACATTCGCTGACTTTGAATACATTTGCACCATCCCTACATCTGGCAACACTTTGCTGCATACACTTGCAGTCTTGCTACCATCCCCTATTTCTCCGCCTGCATATTGTTGTGCAATTGTGAGTGTGCAATAACAAGCTAAAGGGCTGCTACACACGACTAAAATTACATGCCTATTCCAGCTATGCATCTTCCCATGTACACATCACCAAGCTGCATGCATGCATACACCCATGTACATGACTAAAGCACTGATGAGGTAAGGCTGTACAGCTACTAGTGTATAAAAAAATCCTTTAGAATTAAAAGGGATCTAGGAATGGCCAGCAGAAAAATGCATAGAAACAAGCAACAGTAACTCAACACCATGATGAACCACATTGCCGTGAAGTTCGCTCTGCATTCCTAATTTCCTTGTACAGCTACATGGGCCTAAATGTCTAGCTAGCTAGTCCCATGTAGCTACAAGGAATTAGGAATGCAATGAGGTACGAGCAGCCTATGACGCTTTTCTCTTATTTGAACTCCAGGTTACCTTTGAGTGTGCTGCCGGCTTCAATACATCCAAAGAAGCCTATCCGTGGCATTTAATTGTTCTTTGCCACCGCCGTTAGGCCAATTTCGCCGAAGCCTGCTAATACATTAAGATAGGAGACGCCATTTTGAACCGGGCACATTCCTAACACGGGGCCTAAATAGACGTCACGAGCGTGACCGTGGCACATGCATCTTATTATAATGGAGATAGGCCGATTCTTTGTCCGCACTAATCTCGGGAACCGTGCGGAGGGTTCGCAGTCCGAATGTTGAAGCGCTATCCGGAGGGTGTCTTCGGCTGTTTTTTTCTGCGAAAGCTTGCGAAATGAAGGTTTTGCGCCAACTCGCCATACGTTACTATGGGACGCCATTTTTGTTTTACGGAGGAAAGCGAAGTAGATTACGGAATTCGCAGCTAGTTCCTTTGTTACAAAACTCCTCCTGGGAAGATGGTGCGACGGCTTCTTTGCTGTCGTTTTAGCACAGTGTAGAAGGCTGTGAGTGACATAAGCTATATAGCGGAAAGCGCCGTATTACGCGAGTGAAAGCGGCTCGATGGCGCGAGGATGGGCACAAGTTATGCGGGGTTTAGGCTTGCGCAATGATCTCATGACGTCATCGTAATACGTTTCTTCCAAACAAAGCCATTTGCAACCGTTGCAGTGCGCATATGCCGAACATTAAGGGCTACACCGGACTAACCAAGAAGTCAAGACATTCAGGGATGCATGAGAGCTCTTAGGAACCGACGACAACTGTCAGAACTCTAAGACCATCACTCAACCTTCACTCACAGGAGTCAACACCAGGGGAATAGCAGGAGCCAGCTCGAGGGGAGTCAGCTCAAAGAACCAACCAGGAGTCGACTCAAGAGGACAACCAGGAATCAGCTCAAAGGGGCCATCATGAGTCAGTTCTGTTTAATTTGGAGGGCAATACAAGACGCTTGACCTTGGTGATTTGTGGTGGAAGAGGAGTCAGCTGCGTGCAACTCTAGCTAACTGCAACTGCAGCGTCTATAGCTATCACTCAGTAGCCAGGTTTGGAAGTGCTTTGCATCAGAAGCACTGGCATCGGAAGCACCTGCATCAGGCGCCAGAGCAAAGGAGGGCGCCGAAGGCGCCCTTCTCTGCTAGTATGTACAAGACACTTTGTGACTAGTCTCGTTCCCAGCCCACCACTTCCGCTAACAAAATGGCTGCGGTAAAGGTGGTCTGGTAATCCTGCAGCGTGCTTTATGGCTGTTCTATATGGAAGTTATAGAACATTAGTGTGCCATAAAATACGCTAGCAAGAAACACAGCACTCAAACTCCATACTTACTCTTTCAAAGGTATCCTGTCCAGTGCGGTCTACTGAGATCGCGAATTTTGAAAGTTCGTCTTCATTTCTGCTGAAATATGACTTTGTCGCTCCGTAAGTGAAAGCCTAGCCTGCTACCCATCCTTCGCTTCTAAAAGGCGGCAACAAGTATTCTAACGACAGAGGGTGGGTGCTTCGATACTCCCTTTTGTGTCTCTTGAACTGGCAGTCCGAGCGAGCATCTTCGCACTAGCTAGCTAGCTAGCCGAAGGGACAGCAACAACGGCAGCAAATACTTGTTCTTCCGCAATGATGAAAAGAACAACGCGCAGCTCGGACCTGTTCTATTGAGGCTTGTTGAGAGTCTTCTCGCTAGCAAAGGAGCGCTTTCGCCCACTGCTGTACAGCTATTCGCTTCGCTCTTTCTTCTTCTGACCAGAATGCGAGACAAGTTTGAATGGAGTCGACCAAGGACACATGATCATAAAGATTCTCAATTGGATTGAGTGGCATATAAATGGTTTTGATAAGGCATGCTTAAATGATCCAAATGCAGCAGAACAGGTGATATCTACAGATAAATTATTCCACTATAGGAGTTGATTCTTGAATTGTGACATAACAATCGGTGGCTGTGTCAGGTACTCGTTTGGATATGTGGCGACAGTACTGAATAATAGTGGTTGTGAATCTTGTAGGTAAGGCAGTTTGTGTTTAGTAGTCTTGTGTTAGATAGGGAGAGCCACTGTAAGGAGGATAGAGAATCCACATATGATTTGTTCCATTTACGCTCGTGAGCCAGCCATCTGGCATCAATCCATCTGGCTGCATGTTTCTGCACCCTCTCCATAAGAACCTCTGCCGTGCAGGCTGATGGCCTCCATGCTGGCTCCCTGTACATTAACCCTGGTTTGACTATGGCCTCATAAGCCCTGATTTTGCTTTCCTTATTGCAGCCAAACATGGTTCTTCTTAATAGTGCTAGACTAAGTGTTCTGTTTCCTTGTGCAACAGTAGCTTTCACATGGTGGTTCCATTTCAGTTTATCGTCTACATTTACGCCTATATATACTTGTAGGAGTCGACTTCCTCTAGGACAGCTGTGTCGATAATGGCAGGGGATGACATTTCTCTTGTTTGTCACATTCATTACTTTGCATTTGGCTGGATTCAATTGAAGCTGCCATTTTGCACACCAGCTCTGTATGTTACAGAGATCTTCTTGTAGCCCTTCGCGATCAATGACACTGCCAACACCTTTGAATAGGATACAGTCGTCTGTAAATAATCTGATGGATGAATGATGAATAATTTTAGCCAAGCCATTAAATGTAGATTAGACATAGTAAAGGTCCAAGGGCAGTCCCCTGGGGTACTCCTGACGTCACCTTAGCCCATGTAGATGCTTGACCTTCTATGATCACTCTCTGCTCCCTGTCTGTGAGGAAGGCCTCTATCCACTTTTAAATTAGGTTTCTCCCTCTGATTCTAATATGTTTAAGTTTTAGGAGCATGCAATCTTTGGTATAGCATTGAATCGAAGACATGACTGGATAGACCTTTATCTAAGGATTGAGCAAGTAGTGAATTGTCTGTATCAGTTGTGACAGACATGAATGATGTGGAACCCATGCTGTATACTGGCGCAAGCAATGAAGATACAAATTGTCTTAGTTTCATGGCGATTATGCGCTCGGCCATCTTGGCAACATGTCCTGTGAGGCTAATTGGTCTATAGTTGTTTGGGTTGTTTCTGCTTCCTTTCTCATGAATTGGAATGACATTAACTCTATATAGTCCAGTCTATGGGGAGTGATCCAACTTCTAGGGAGTAATTGAGTATTCTAGTAAGAATATGGGATATGGCTTGGGCACCCTCTTTCAGTAATATAACTGGTATACCATCTGGTCCACCACACTTACTAACATCAATGCCGAAAAGTTGTTCCAGAACTTCTGCACTGTCGATAACCAGATCATTGATGGAGCCAGGGTTACTGTTAGAGCTTAGTTCCCCACCCAACCCTGGGATACTTGAATTGTCCTCTTGTAAATACTGAGGAGAAGTGGCGATTGTCACCTTGCATTTAGTAAAGGGGTTTGAGCTATTGTTGTTAATTAAGTATGACCACTATTATTTTGTTAGTCCTGTTGCTTGTTTTTCATTGTTTACTGTGTTGTTTTCTAGCTGTGTTGCAGAGATGGCTTGGGCGCCCTGCAGAAGCAGTTGACTGCTGTTTAGGAGGAGTTGAAGCACCTCAGCTCACTGCAGCATCCACAAATGGTCATGAGGCGGGGGAGCATGGCCTCCAAAGGCAGTCTCCCACTCAGTGGTGAGGAGAGGTGAGTAATAAGTTCTTCCAAAGGGAGACAGAAGCTCTTGTTATAATTCAGTTCTTTGAAGTTCATAATAGAGCTACTCAAAATGCAAATATGCATGATTAGACTAGAAGATGTAGTAACATTCCAAGTACGTATGTAGGAGATGTACACTGTAGTGTGTGCACACTTCACTCATTAGACTATAAGATTACACGGGTTTCCTTTGACTTTGATGTCATCCTCTGATTTTAATCTTGTTATCCTTATCTTCCCTTAATTATTGTCTCTGCAGGCCTGGCCACCCTATGGTGCCGCGCCAAGCCCCACCCCCTCCTCCATGTAACACTCAAAACGAGACAAAGTTGAGGGAAGCATGCCACTTGGCTGAGAAGCTGAAGAGGCACAGCAGACAGATGGAGTGGGACCTATCTCTGAGCGTCAGCAGACACTATTCCCACAGTTTTATCTAGTAGCTGGTCTAGTTATGGCAATAATCACTTCTCCCACGCATCCCAACTCACTATGTGAAATTTGCTGGTTCACTGTTGCTTTTATAGTAAGAATGCATTCCCTTTGCATTAATTTCCCTAATTAACTTGCAATTATTTGCATGTGGTAGTTCATACACTTTAAAGTATAGCAGTAACAGCTGCTGCAGCTGTGAGAAAGCTCGGCAGCAACCATGTAGGCCTATAATAGCAATCAGTGTTGCATGATAAATGACTTGTCTTGTAATAAAGTAACATTATATTAATGTATATTCTCATAAGCATCTAATGTTTTAACTTTAAGAAGATACCGTACTAGGTGGTAAAAACAAATTCAAATAAATATGTAATAAGAACATTGTAGAGGCTCAATATTACACTCGTTGTGAAAGGCAAAACAATCTTGAGCCTTCACAAAACAAGAATAAACTGAAATTATGTAATTTATATATTCTACTGCATCGTGCATGGCTCAAGGCCATTTCGCCACTAACATCATATAACATGTAAAATTAATGTAATTTAATATATTGTGAAAATGCTAATGAATATAATTGACTTCATGGACAGATCATACAAAACAATCAAACATTAATTAATGAGATCAGTAGTGAAGTGGGAACATATTTGCAGTGTACACGTGTCATTGTGCCTTCTTCTGTGAGCCTCTGGCTAGTCTCTCCCTCTTCTTCATGCTCTCCTTCATCATCACAACACTGACGAAGACACCTGCATCCACAATGTGAAGCCAAGAGGCAATACATAACTAAAACTGAACAACATAACAGGCACAGGCACACGTGCACACTGCCTGCAGCTGGTACACACCGACACACCAACACCAATACGTTAATCAATACATTATCAGAACAAGCGGACATACTTGTTTCTGCAGTCGGTTGCAAAACTCACCGATAGCACAGAGCAGTATCACTCCTGCTGCAACCGGTAAGGCAACAGCGTAGTATCGAGGCATGAAGAACTGGTGTATTACGTGGTCTGCATCCACAAACGGCTGGAGCAGGACAACGCACATAATCTCACAGCGCTAGCATAGACATAGCTAGAAGTGGTGACGGTTATAAACTGAAGCAAACTTACCAGAACCATCACCCACACGGAGTAGTATGCAAAGATGGCAGATGCCAGCACCATCAAGAAGATGCCTACTACCTTGTCAGAGAGACTGGCCTGTAAGGAAGATGTCAGTGACTGCGTACAGGTACAAGACAATCCTCCGCGAAATAAATGGACCCACCATCTTTTCTGGTCTTTAGGGGTAAATCCGTAAATCCACCCGAGGACTCGCCCACAAATTTACTTGACCGAGAACCCGCCATTTTAGCTGAGTTTTGGAAGAGAAAGAATCTCTCCAATCCTCTAAAAAGTCTTCCTTTCATCAGTATATTTAACCTCCCTACGAAAGAAGAAGTCTTGTCTTGTAGCGGTTTTCGTTTATAAATTCAGTCCACTGAAAACTGGTGAGTTTGAGAATAATTAGTTTTGGGTCCTTATAAACTAGCAAGGGGAAAAAGCGCTGTTTGTGCAGTTGATCTATCTTGAAAGTCGCAGTCCACTCCATCCAGTGGACGTACGTTGTGTGAGTGTGGTACATGAAGGTGTCTGCGCTTGTGTTAGAAGTCATAGTGGAAGGGAGACTATATACCGTGGGTTCATGCCTTTCTTCTTGTTTTTGTTAGCTTTCCTGGGGAGGATTGAAGTTCTTCATGTCGGGCACCCAGCTCCGTGATGTCGGGCGGTGCTCGGAAGGAGACTGGGGCGGGAAAGAAGTTCCAAACGTACAACATCAACGACACATATAAAGGGGGTCGTCCTGAGACCAGGGCGGGGGCCAACGGTGAGCGTGCTAGTGTGTGTCCTTGCGTTTATGCACACTGCGCGGCTGTGTAGTTTGCGTACGTCATCGTATTGTGAATTAACGACGAACGCAGCCATTTGCACCCCTTCCTTCTGTATCATCCTCCTGTACAGCCAAAGGTCATGGGATGACAAGTTTGGGGAAGATTCAGAGCCGTCGCATGCCCGGTCCCAGCTCCTTGCCAAGTCTGCGGACTGAGAATGCTGGCAACGACCCTGATATCAACCTTGTACCAAGCAACTCAGGAGGATGGGGAGGAGGAGGAGGAGGAGGAGGAGGAGGAGCGGGGGGAGGTGGGAAGGAGAGGGAGGAGAAAGAAGCACCTCCAAGGGAGCCTCCCCCCAAATGGGGTGCAACAGGTAGGTCTGATGTAAGCTTTTCCATTTTATTTTAAACACATTACTTCGTTGAGTTGTGATGTGAAGCACTGCTAATTAATCAATTACTCTTGTGCAGTGTGGTGTCTGATCGGTCTTCCATAGCCGTGCTGCCATTTTGCCCTTGGCTCCACTTCCCACAACAGACAGTCTGGAGACATTCACCTACTCTTTCTACAACAGTCCACTAGAAGTACAGACAGCTGGCATTCTTTGTAGCTGTATATAGGGTTAGGTTATAGGTGTTATATATCATGACACCTTTGGTATGAATAGGATATGTAGTACCGAGGTATTGACTGCAAATGCACCGCAGTGATGTGAAGTTTGTTCTCCATTACATCACAGGAGAACACGATGAGAGTGGCTCAGCCCTGCCTCAGCACTTGCAGGGGGAATTCCCCACCCTGAGGGACCATCAGCAGCATGAGGGAGGGCGGAGAGATAGGCCGCTGGAAGGTCCTCCCACAGGGTGGGGGGGTGGAGGGCCTGACGGCAAGCAGCAGACGAGGGGAGGACCTCCTCATCGCGGCGGCTACTACCCAGGTCAGTGAAGTGAAATCCAGTACCTTAGTCGCATATGCCGTGAGCTACACAATACATTGAAGTGCAGTATAGGGATGGGCCGTATCAAAACTAATGCATAAGAATGCTGCTGTTGTATTCATTGTAAAACTGTTGATTAGAAAACTGTCCAGTGTTCTCACTAGAAAATAGTTTTAAGAAGGGTGCACTGTACCATTCAAAGTAACTTAAAGAGAAGACTGAAACTGTCTCTGCAAACATGAGCTTAGTTATGAACACACAGTAGGAAACATGTATCCTTGTTTTCTGTCAATTGTAGAGGGCGCTCAGTGGGGGGACCCCTATGGAGGACCTCCTCCACCGGGGCAGATGAGGGGTCATCCTGGCCCCTATGGACCCCCTCCCCCGGGGCCACACTCCCATCACCCCAGGGGCCGGGGCCCACCTCGTGAGGGCTCTGCTAGAGGGGCGTATCCACACATGTACAGACCATACCCTTCTCAACGCCCCAGGCAGCCCTACAGTCAGAGGAGGGAACCTTCAAGGCAGTAAGTAGCAGTGAACGGGAACATAATTATAGTACAGTGGTCAAAATAATGGCCAGCCATTGGTCATTCCATACATTTCTTTAAAAGGACTGCACTTTCATGTCATCTGTAGTGGTGTGTACATGTGACCTGTACGCCTTAACAGTGCTGCCACAAGTGACAACAAAACCATTAAACATCACTTCCACCTCTGGTAGTGGGCACTGAACTGTATACAGGCTGTGTGTGTGCATTTTCTTGTGTGTCAGTACTTGTAGCTCATGTGTTTTTGGAGAGTAGGGCAGACTCTGCTTGTTGCCTTTCATTACTAAACGGCTGCTGCTGCGACAGTCTGTGCTATTCAAAAATATACAGCAACATGAATACTTGTGTTCGTATAATGAATACCCAACACCTTCAATGTGTACTGTATGGAAGTTATAATTGTGCTTATTTGAAACTCTGCCTTCAGTATGGGTTCAAGAGGTAGTGTACTTCGCAGTGGATTGTGTGCAGAGCTGTATTTAGATTTTTTTTCATGGGGGGGGGGGGGGGGGGCAAGATTAAGGTTTCAAGAAATAAGGGGGGCTCTTAATAATGACATAAGGGGCTGAATAGGTTTTCCAAGGGGGAGCGAGAATATACAGCAAGGGAGGGGGGGTGGGGGGGGGGGGGTGAATGTGCCCCCCCTAAATGCACCCCTGTTGTGATTGTCATGTGAGCGTATAGTGTCCTGCTCCAGGTTCCATGATCCTCATCCCCCACTCCCCTCACCCCAGGGTGCATGGAGAAACTGCCCAAGATGTAAACAGACCTTGCCTGGTGAAGGAAGACGAACTGAAGAACTTGGAGGTGTCTGTGGATGAGGATGATGGTGGGTGGGCAGGGCATCATGCTGAGGTAGACTACTCCAAAGAGGTGGTGTTCGATGATTCTGATGAGGAGTTGGGGGAGGAGAGAGAGAGGTCCAGTACCAGTCACACTGCATGGACGAGAATGGAAGATGAAGGACGGCTGAGGCATAAGCATCCAGCTGCAATGTTGCAGGTGTGTGTGTGTGTGTGTGTGTGTGTGTGTGTGTGTGTGTGTGTGTGTGTGTGTGTGTGTGTGTGTGTGTGTGTGTGTGTGTGTGTGTGTGTGTGTGTGTGTGTGTGTGCGCGCGAGAGAGAGAGAGGGAGGGAGGGAGGGAGGGAGAAAGAGGAGGGAAAGAGAGGTGGGAGGGATAGGAGAGAGGGAGAGAAACCACCACTCTGACTCTTACATATTTGTGTTTACCTTCACTACTGCAGGAGGCTGATGGCAGAGAAGTTATGAGACGACAACATCCACAACCTTCTGAAGAACATCCTCAATACCACATTGAAGAAGGGCACCACTACCCACCCTATGAGCAAAAACAAGCTAAGGGGGGGCGTTATGGTGGACGGGATTCCCACCAAGGAGCTTGGGGGTGGCAAGACCCTCCACGACGTGCCTGGGACAGACCCCCTGAGGCCCCAAGGTTCAATGTGGGTACTGATGAGGGTGATTGGAGGCAATCTACTGGGAGTGAGCAGCTAATGCAGGGTCATGTGGACAGACTCCGCCAGAGGTCAGAATCAGCTAGCAGCCGGGAGGACTTAGAACGGTCAGACGATTTTGGTGCCGAGGCACCACCACATGCAAGAGAGCCAGTGAAGTCCAGGCAGCAACTGAGGATAATGATGCGAGAGATTACCGACTCCCCCTCCCCTGAATCCCAGGTAAAGGATGTGGCAGTGACGCAGGCTGCGGAGACAAAACCGCCCCAGGGTTGGTCAGTCACAGCCCAGCAACCTCCTCCACACCAGAAGGCAAAGAGCCCTGTGTCTGCAAAGGAAGCGCCTATTGAGGAAGATGAGGCACACTCTCCAGCTGACTCCATCGCCACTGCACGGGCAGCAGCTTCAGTGGCTACCAAAACAGCATGGAATGCTTCAAATCGTGGTCCAGTGTCGACGGGACGTAGATTGTATGAACCAGAAGGCCAGGCTAGTGCAAAAAAGTTTCACATGTACAAACGAATTCACGACAAGGACCACACCGTTCAGGATAAGAAATCTGGTAACGGCAGTGAAACTGCAGACACACCTACTACACCTGGCATGGAAGGCAAGATTGCCCTATTGAAGGGAGACAAGGACACGCCAAGTGATGGTGAGGATTCTACCTCTGTTCAGAAGAGTGAGGGAGCACAGGTTTTTGATGGGACTGCTGAGGTTGAGGGCGCCAAGAGCCAAAGAAGAGAAAGTGCAGGGAATCAGAAAACACAGCATGGCAAGGGAAGGACGTCGTCCAGAGGAGGTGAAGAGACAAGAAGCAATGCTAAGCAGCCAGGGGAGGGTGCTAGACAACCCCGCGGTGACTCAAGAAGGCCACGTGACAGTAAACAACAGCATGACAGCTCAAGAAGCACTGCTGCGAACAACAGACAGCCTTCCAGCAGCATCAAAGATCCTAAGGATGCTGGACAACAAGGTGGAAATAAGCGAACCAGTGATGGCCTGAGAAGCCAGCATGAGGAATTCAGACACGGCTCAAGTTACCCTGATGAGGAATCAAAATCTCGCCATGGAGACATGCAACAGTCATTGAATGACAACAAGGTGGCGCATGATCCCAGGCCTCCCATTGGAGACAGCAGACAACCTCGAAGTGATGCAAACCATCTTCATGCCTCCCAACAGACTCAAGATAGCCTGAAAAAAGCCCACAGCGACTCCAAGCAGCACAGGGGTGACTCACGACAGCAACCCCACAGCCACTATAGACAACCCCAGGGTGATATTGGACAACCTCAGGGTGACTCCAAGCAACCCCACAGTGACACTAGACGACCCCAGGGTGACACTAGACGCTCCCATGGTGATTCAAAAGGACCCCACAGTGATTCAAGACGACCCCAGGGTGATGCTAGACAGCCCCAAGGTGATTCACGAGGACCTCAGAGTGATGCTAGACAGCCCCAAGGTGATTCACGAGGACCCCAGAGTGACACTAGACAGCCCCAAGGTGATTCTGGACAACCCCAGGGTGGTTCACGAGGACCCCAGGGTGGTTCACGAGGGCCCCAGCCTGAATCAAGAAGGGCCCAGGATGATTCAAGAGGACCCCAGGGTGAATCAAAAAGAGCACAGGGTGATTCAAGAGGACCCCAGGGTGATACCAGACAGCCCCAGGGTGGTTCACGAGGACCCCAGGGTGAATCAAGAAGAGCCCAAGGTGATTCAAGACGACGCCAGGGTGATTCGAGACGACCCCACGGTGATTCTAGACAACCCCAGGGTGATGCTAGACAACCCCAGGGTGATGCTAGACAGCCCCAGGGTGATCCTAGACAACCCCAGGGTGATTCAAGAGTACCCGGGGGTGATGGCCTGCCACAGAATAGCTTGCAACAGTCATATGGTGACACCCGACCTCTTCATGATGATCAAAGACAGTCTCGTGGTGATAACTCAAGAGCAACACGAGGTCGCAGGGAAAGGGGCAGAAGAGATGATCCTCGTAAAAGCCAAGAGGCATGGAAACATGACCAGAGTAACAAGGAATCACCAGCACCAGAGGGTAGGCCTACCACTGAACAGAGAAAGGAAGGCTCGCAATCAAAGGTGTCTTCTGAAGGCAGTGACATTGTCAATCCTGTGGCCAGGGAAGAGTCCCAAAGTGCATCTGGACAGGAGAGACCTGATCCTCACACACAGCATCCCAAGGAGCCCAGAGCGAGGCCCCAACAAAAGGATGATCCATCAAGAGGCCCGAGGGGTAGTAGAGATTATCACCAGCAGAGACCAAAGGAACGTCGTGAGAGACGGCATGAGAACAGACATGGCAGAGAGCATCCTCATCAGGAGGCTGAGTGGGACAGTGAGCCCAAGGGCTCTCCACGGAGGGGTGCACGACAAGCTGAGAGGCGACCTGCTCCAGCAGCAAAACAGGAGGGTGGCAGGCCTGTTCAGCCAGCTCAGTCTAGGGGAAAACCCAGGGAACACCCTGCAGCTACTGATAAGCATGTGCACCAGCAAGAGTCACAGCCGATTAACCCTGCTCTCAGTGAGACGGAAACTGCTCCTGTAGAAAACTTAAGGCAGGATTATCAGCAGTCAGGCAAAGGTGCAAGGAACAACTCTGCCAGAAGTGGAGGACAGCGTGTTGATCAAGATGGAAGCAAGACATGGCCTGGATCTCGTGAAGGCAGACAGAGGGAGCCCAGAAAGCCTGGCAGTGGTACTGCCACTGACAATAGGCCACCTCGAAGAGAGGGTGGTGCCCGTGAGAGATCTAGGAAGGAACCTCGGCAGACTGATGCACCCCAGCAACAATGGCCAGCAGCAAGGCAGCAAGAGGTAACACCGGATGTTGCAAAGGAGCCTGTAGGCACAGAAGAACCACAGGAAGTGCCAGTGACGGACCCTGCAGCTTCAGTTGCTCAGCTTTATGACCTCAACAGCCACCAAGTTTTTGTAGTGGACCAGACTGAAGGTCCAGACATCCTGCTCTCACCTGTGGACGACAGTGACTTCACTGAAGTAGTGTCAAAGAGAGAGAAGCGCGACAAGAAGGAGAAGAAGGAGGTGCCTAAGAGGGTTGAGGACAGTGCCAGTAGCCAGCAGAGGACTGGCAGGAAAGGTGGCATTCATGGGACACGTGAAGAAGTGCCGTCATTCAGGTCCCAGGTGAAGCAAGGTGGACAACCTCCTCCTGGATCCAGAGGGAGAGGGAGGAATATTGTAGATGGTGCAAGAGTGCCTGGACCTCGAGCACCTGGGGCAGGAGCACAGACCCAGGGTGCATCGCAGTGGGAAGCCTCCTACAGCAAGTCCGTCAGTGGTGCACAGCTGTCGTCCAGTCATGTGTTTCCCGGAGCCGAACTGAACACCACCCCCACACCTTTGTCAGTAGGTCAGGTGCATCCTACACTGACTCCATCTCCAGGAGTTATTGGCTCTGGCATTCCCTCTCCAACAGCGCAGAATGCTCCAAGTTACATGTTTGTTGGAGTACATCCACTACTGGAAGGGGAGAGGCTTGCTGACAGCGGGGGCTACAGCCTCTTCTCTGGCCTCTCAGGAGATGTTTTGCATAATTTCATTCCTGTGTCTAGGAGTGATGTTGCACAAGGCCATGAGCAAAGGACCCCCTCTGCACCTCCACCAAGTGCCCCTGGACGGATTCTGGGGAAGGCACTTCAGGACATTCAGGACACTATCGCACAGGAGCACCCCAGTAAGGCAGGTCAGCAACCCAGCAGCTCGAAACAGCAGCAGATGCAGCAAGGTGATGGCAGGTTAGTCGTGCAACCTCAAGCAGCAGGAAGCTTCTCCGAGAAGGGCTGTGCAAGTGAACTACAAAGCCAGCCACAGCAATCGTCAAGTGAGAAGCCACAGCGACACGTGCAGCAGGAGGGAGGGCGCTCTGTACCTGGACGTGGTCGAGGTGTTGCAGCAGGGAGATTGTCCGGTGCAAGAGCACAGGCACCAAGACATCACACAGGTGGCCGTGGATCAGACAGAGGCACAGCAGAAGGAAGGGTAGGTGACCATGGTGCATGAGCTATTAATTGCCACTTACATGTTTATCAGGAAGTGATCCTGTTCCATAGGTTATGGGTCATGCTGTGGCCCATGACCAAAGCAGTCAGTTATATGTGTATCTACTAGTCATAGTCGTGGTGTGTTTCACATGGTACTCCCATAGTATGCATTACGTACGTATGTGTATGTGTTGAGCCTGTGTGTGTGTACTGACTGCAATATCCATGCACCCTCTCCACGTGTATACTGCAGGGATCCGGTCCAGTGGCATTTTTAGAGTCACGCCCTTCACAGATGCCTGGACCCAATCTCTCAGTCCAGACTACTGGCAGAGATGTAAGTCCGAAAAGCTGGACCCCTACAGCTTCAAATTGACACTGAGGCTGCACACCTTCATGTGATTGTCATGTGATTGTCAAGTGACAGTTGTTTCGATTACTATTATCTTGTGGATCCAATGTGTGTTGTGCGTATGTGTGTGTGTGTGTGTGTGTTTCACCAACCATCCTATCAACCACCCCCTGTGAGAGGATTTTGCTTTTTTACTGCTTTTTTCATCAATAAAACTTTCACGCAATGTACGTACACCATCATGTGTTGTGATTGATGGGGCTGTCTCAAATTTCTGTGGGGTGCTTTGGGGTATTGTAGCTGTGAGCACCTGTGCATGCAGTGAGAAGGGGAAGACCTACTTGCGCACTAATTAGCTCATGTTTGTCTATCTTCAAATATAGGTTGCAACTAGTTAGCGTCCACTCCCTCCACCTCCCTGCCCTCCTCTGGTGTTGTTGCAGGTCCAGGCTTCAAGTGGCAGTGGTCAGACTGGAGGCAGCCAAGACAAACCTGCCCCTCCCCACAGTGTCACTGAAGAGACAAGCCGTTTACCTGCCTCTTTGCCAAGCAATAGGGATTCTTCAGTAGCTGAAAATTTCAACACTGGCCACACAGGACCTTCAACAACACAGCGAGGAGGGCAGATGGATGGAGCAAGGGAAACTAATCGATCCACTGCACCTGAAGATGGCGCAGGCAATGTAGAACGTGATGTGGAAGGGTCGCAGGGTGCTGGGTCTGTTGGTGTGGTGGGGAAGCTTAGTCCCGAGCTGGTATCCTCTGGAGGCTTCTTCTCATATGCCAGTGCTGTGAAGAGCAGCAGCAGGCCTTCTTCTGCTGCTTCTACAGGTAGCATTGAAGGGCAAAAGCACAGTCAGCTGGAGCTCAACGCTCCAACTTACCAGGAAATCAACCCAGGGCAAGGTGCGGAGCAGAAGGCTGGTGGACGTGAGTTGGGAAGAGTTGAAATGGATACTGTGCCATCTGAAGCAGGAGTGGTTGAAGATGATGGTATGAGTTCACGACTTGATTTTGTTGCGATGCGGCCAGCTTTGCAACAACCTCCAGAAGTGTGTGAGTCTGGTAACCCTAGTGAAGATGCAGTATTGCTGGCTAGGCTGTCTTCCAAACCTGTAGCGCATGTCAAGCCACAACAACCAGTGGTGAAGGCGGGAGCAGCTACAGCGTTGGACATTTGTAACACTTTTTCAAGTTCTGCTGGTGATGTCCCTGACATGCCTCAGCCGGTGGTGGAAGCTCTTCAGGCTGCACCGCAGATGGGTCAGCATCAGCCGCACCCAGTGGCTACACAGCATGGGGACTTCCCCCTGGCGGCACCTGAGCTGCCCTTAACGCTTGAGCCAACTCTGGGAGACGTGGCAGTCATTGCATCTGCAGCGCCAGATGGCTATGCCACAGAAAGCAGTACTGAGCCCACTGAGGCGTCTCGCTACCAAATGAGCGTTGACCATAGTGCACTTACAGGTCAGGTGCAATCAGCCGGCCCTCTCAGTGCTCACCTGCCAAGCTCCATACCCGTGTATATGAGTCCAACGGATCGTGTTCTCAGCGTAAGCTCGCTACCAGAGTGCGAGCAAGCGACTGTAGAGGGCCACGGTGAACCGGTGAAATCCCACGAGGAGTTCTTGCAGGCTGCAGAAGACAGGGAAGATAGTGATTTGGTCTCAAAGCAGCTGCGGGTGTCTGCTGTTCCCTTTGTCCCAAACGAAACCTTGGTGCGTGGAAATGAGGACCAAGTCACCACTTCAGTGGGAGGAGAACAAGAGCAGCCAGTGGCAGCAGTGATCCCACAGACGTCTATAGCAGGTCAAGTGCCCTTCTCTGTTGCTGATGCCATACAGGTCCCTCCAGTCTCCCTTTTGTCTGTGCACCCTGGGCAGTCTGCCGTTCTTGCCCAGCAGCAGAAGTTGCATTCAGCTGAACCATCCCATTCAGTGCATGTAGCTCTACCCACTCCTCATGCTACTGCACTTGGTATTTCACACCCCCATCCCCTACAGTCTCATCCCCATTTGATGCAACCACATCCCCAGTCACTGCAACAACATCCCCATTCAATACAGTCTCATCCTCAATCGGTACAACCAGCTCCCCATTCAGTGCAACCGCACCCACACCCAGTACGGCCGAACCCCCATTCAATGCCGCCAAACCCCCATTCGATGCAGCCACACCCCCACTCAGTACAGCCACACCCCCAGCAGACAATGGTCCAATTGCAATATCAGAATATGATGGCCAATCATTTGGCAGCAATGAGTCGTTACGGCTATTTCCAGGGTATGGTGCCACCAACTCCAAGAGCACCACCGCATACTCCCCCATTGGCAGTGCTGTATGGAGCTGCCTCCAACCCTCAGCAGCCCCTGAACATGGCCAACCCAGCCTTAGTGCAACTGCAGATACAGCAACAGCTTGCTCTTCATACTATGCTTCTCCAGCAGCAAGCGAAAAAGGCAAAGGAAGAAGGAGGAGCTGCATTTCTTCCCACTCCTCCAGTGGATCCATCCTTAACTGCAAAAATGAGGTCTGGTGGGCAGAATGTTCCACCAGGTCGGACAGTAGTTCTTCCCCCTGGATACCCAGTGGCTATCGGGAGTGGGGCAGAGGGACACCAAGTTACTGCAAGCTTGAGTAGAAAGGCACCAGCCGTTCAACAGCAGCCAATAGTGCATGCAAGCCAGTCTGGGTCTACATTTGGTAGCCCAAGGCCTCACGGTCATTCTCGTCCGGCACAAAAGCAACCTCGCAGTCCACTTCTCCCAACTCCAGCTGTTGTGCAATCGTCAGTATGGCCACCACCAGCACAACCGTTACAGCAGCACCCACAACAGACCGTTCAACCTCCCAGCATTCAGCATCAGATGGAACCTCCCGTTCCATCTGACACTGAAGCACACACCACCACCAGCTGAAATAACTGGTTAATGACATTGAAATTAATACTATTTAATTCTTGTCTTGCCATGTTCAGAGTAAGACAGGCTTGCAACAATGCAAGAAAACTCACCACTGTCAGTTCTGTAATTAATATTGTTAACATGGACACATGTATAGTATAGTGCAGGTACAACACTAGTCAATAGTGTGCATGTGTACTGCATGGTTACTGTGTTTCATGCGTGGATGTGGTGTGCCTATATGTCATGTAGAGTATTAGCAAATCAGACAAACAGGACGTTTCGGCCACGTAGGCCTTCGTCAGCTGTACATAAATTCATGTACAGTTGACGAAGGCCTATGTATGTGGGGCCGAAACGTCCTGTCTCAATTGTCTATTACCTATCTGCTATGTCTGATGCTCACAATTACTTCTCCAATTCGACCTAACGTAGCAATGAGCCTCTACAACTAGAGTATTAGCCTCTTCCCCAAAGCCTTTGGTGTTCCTTCCCATCTCAGCTAGTAACCACAACCAGCCTGAAGATGAGGCTAGTAGAGCATGCACTTGTTTTCAGCTCTTGCTCCTCGCAAGCTAGTCATGAATAGCATTTGTTTATTGTCCACAAAGAGATGCATATCTGTGTACAGTATGTATGTATGCTGTGACATAGTCTACAAGGATATGCCCTAGAAAGGTCTCCACTGTCATTATAGAAAGGAGTCCCAGATTTGAGCTTGGATCCTTGAGTTGAGTGTGTAGGCATTGTGAATGCATGACACATAGTTATCTTGAGCTCTTCGGATGCTCCAAATTTTGTATTTATGCTGATGTTGGCTCTGATGGTCTGCAGCTAGTCAGTACACTGCATGCATGGTATTGCCCAGTATAATTATATAGGACAACCATGCAAGCTGCCACAAGGATATGCCTTAGCTCTAGCTACATACATCACCACAAGTACATATGTTGCACATGTACATAACATGGCCATCCGTCCATACATGTATTGAATGGTGCACTAAGATAGCTACATGCATTCAAAACAATGCATACAAGTCATACTATACAAATGAAAGGTGTGACTGTTTATGTGAAGAAAGGGAAAAAAATGTCAGCTACATTCATCAGCTTGGGCTAAGTTTAAAGATACCTAAAGAGTTCGCAATTGGTATATACACTGGTAACCATTCACGTTAGGACTAGTTCTTTAATGTTAGACATGTACTAGATTTGGTGATAGGTGTTCACATGACTGCCCTCACATAATTTCCGGGGAAAGTGCCAAACTGTTGTGTGCGCTCGTTCACACCAAGATACCAGCCATCTTCACACTTTTCGTAGACGAGGATCACGTCTCCCTCCACAATATCTATCTCATCTACTGTTGTTGCAGTGTACTCAAAGATGACCTCGTGAGGTTCTCCTTTCATGTCTGCCAAAGCATCTTGCAGCTCTTCGACCGTCAGCGTGCGTCCCCCCTCACCACCATCGATCACCTCCTGTGTTGTGCCCGAGTCCTGTGCAGGCTCCTCTGTCGCAGTTACTTCCTCTTCCAGCTGTGGAGGAGGAAGGTCTGCTGGCACTTCCTCTGGAGTGACCTCTTCTGGAGGCTGAATGACCATTCCAGGCAGAGGTACCAAGACTTCCACGAAACTGCCAGGCACTATGCCCCTCTTTCCATTCAAAATACCCTCGAACCAGTTGTCATCGATGACTCGAGTGAGTGAAATAACATCACCTTCCTCAAATGCCAGCTCCCTCTCGTTCCCAGGCACAAAATTGTAGAGTGCCTTCATGCTGGGCGGATTATCAGCAAACTCTGAAGGAGGAGGCACAGCGCCTAACTCAGCGTCATCTGTGCACAACTCCACATAGTTAGCAGGCACAATACCACTTCTACCGTCCAATTCGCCTTCCAGCCAATTGTCATCAACTGTTCGCGTCAAGGTGATAACGTCTCCAGTTGAAAAGGCTAGCTCTCTCTCGTTGCTCGGCTTAAAATCAAATATGGCCCTTGCCTTCTCTGCAGGAGGTGGTTTGCGGGCCTTCTTGACCACCACAGGCTCTGGTTCAGGCTCAGGCTCAGGTTCTTTATGTGTTTTGAAAGTTGCATCTGCAGGAAGGTGCCTACCAGGGGCTGTCAAGTCCTCCAAGGCAGAGAAGTCGCCTTCTAGCCGACCGGGAGAAGCCTCTTTCACTGCACCTTTGTTCATTTCTTCCACAATGAGTGGATGGAAGCGTTCCAATTTGTCCTCTTCCACTGCTGGGTTCACAACCACTGCAGCTGCTCTCTGGGGTTCACTTTGAATAGGGTGGAGTTTGGGTGAACCTTGCACCTTGACCTCTTCACCTGTGGTCACTGGGCTCTGTTCAGAGGCAGGAGGTCCGGGACTATCATTTACTCCCTCAGACTGGACTCCAGCTTGCTGAACAGTCTCTTGGAGACTGAGCAAGTCCATAGCTATCTGACGCTCAAGTTCGTCAATCTTTGTCTCCTCTTGTTGTTTCTTCTCCAATGATTCCCTGTACTCTGCTTCCACTTCCTGAACAACAGGAGAGACCTCCTTTGGTTCTTTCCGCTGAAAAGCATCTGCTGTCACTGCAGCATCTACAGAAGGGGAAGGGTTGGGTTGAACTACACTGGGTGGTTCCTCATCAGGAAGGGGTTGTTCTACTTCGGAGGGAGGAGTTGGAGCTGTTTCAGTGGATGGTTTCTGTTGAGGAGGCTGTTCTACATCAGGGGGAGGAGGTTGAGATGGAGACGTATCAGTGGGTGTTTCCTGTTTAGGAGGTGGTTGCTCCATTTTACGAGGGGGTGGAGGAGGTTTCACATTGCTGACTGGCTCTTTATGTTGAGGGGGCGGAGTGGGTTTAACAACAAGAGCTGGCTCCCGCTTGGGGGGTGGACGTTCAAACTTGGCTTGAACCACTTGGGGTGGTCTCCGAACGGACGCTTGCTGCGGTTGGGATGGACTGGGCTTTGTTGATTCCTCCTGTGCCATGGAGGCTGTGGGTGGGATATACACATCACTCTCTTCATCTTGGTCCTTCAATGTCTTCATTAGCTGCTTATACCAGCTAGCCCTTTTAGCTTCTTTCTTCTCCTCCGGAGCTGGATTTGAGGGCTTTGGACGAAGTATCGGACGTGCAACGGGTGGCTTTGGTGCAGGAGTTGGCTTCGGGCTAACGACAGCGGGGGGAGGAGCCACCTTCACGAAAGAAGCCGGCAAGCTCTTCACTGCTTCACCTCGCTCAATGACCAGTGCCAACTCGCTCCCAGCATTCTTGACGAGCTGCTGAGCTTCCACATGCTTCAGCCCCTCACAATCTTTACCATTAATGGAAATGAACACATCTCCATCTTTGAGGCCACCCACAGAGGATTTGGAGCCAGCTGTGACCTACAGAACCACATTTGGAAGAAACCTCAAGGTAATAGCATGGTGACAATTAAGTATGATAAGCACACAATATACACTAACATGAATGTAAATTTTACTTATGTTGTCGTGGCAACGGGCAACAAGCACACACACACAATACATTTGACATCATTGTAACACTCTTGCTCATTGAAGGAGAATGATGACCTGCATGCATAATGATAATTATAGTGGAACATGTCTAAGATGGTCACTGTGTTAGGCAGCCACCTCTCTAAAACAGCCAGCCTCTCTGGCCCCAAATAGCACTAAAGCATTGCAATCTACCTCTGTAGAGCAGCCACCTCTCTATAAAGGTCAGTTACAACTGGCCCACAGGTGGCTGTCTTATACAGGTTACACTGTAGTGACATTTACGTAATAGTTAAATGCTGACCAAGAGGTGTCTCTGAGATTTAGAGCACGAGGCACGAGGGCGCGAAGCGCCCGAGTGCTGAGTGGTCTAAATCTTCAGAGACACCGATTGGTCAGCATTTAAGTGTTATAAATCCCAACGATTGGGCAAGGAGCGGCAGCGAATCAGTTTAACTAGTTGTACGTGCGTCATCACGCGTCTTCCGGAAGTAGTTGGCAATTTCTGACAATGGCCGAGAAAACGTCGTTTGGTTATTGGGTTTGTCATCTCGCAGCAGACGTTCCTAAAGGTCGGCAGTGGATGCGGCGCGTAAGCTGAACGTAAGCTTACTCACTGACAGCCCGTCAGCCATAGCGTTTCCCAGAGCGGTGTCATAAGCCTGTTCCCAGCTCGTAGCCAGTTCCTTTCTCGGCTCTGGTTCGTAGGCCGCTGCATGCCGGATTGTTGCGTTACCCTGTTTGTTGACGAAGCAAGTAAGCCGAGCGAACTGTGCATCGTATGTTGTGGAGTTAGCTACTATTGTTGTCGCAGCTGCAGCTTCTCTGCTATAGACCACGGGCCCAAGCCACGCCCATGCTCTAAATCGCTATTTAGAGCATAGGCGCGAACGCCGCACGTCGAATTAGAACACGGCTAGACAAAATAGACCACGGCGCGAAACAACACCCGGGGTGTCTACGACGTTTAGAAACATCGTTTAGACGCACGTTACCATGGCAACGGGATCTATAAAACTGTTACATCTGCATACATGACACAGGTTGGAAGTACCAGAAGCTTCTTGTGGATGCTGTCTGTTCATTTGGGAAACTTTCATGAAAACCACCAAAATGGTCATCCCTATTCACAGACGTCTAGCATGCATGTGGAATTGATAACTACACCGTTTTACAAAATTGCGGATGACATTTGACTCGCGACTTCCCTCTGAACCTCTACCTCACTTTCAGTGTGGTAACAGTATCACTTGAACGGTTTAGGTGCCCCGCCTACAGCAACCCACCCCCACCCCAGCAATAAGTAAGGTCAAAGTTCAGAGGTGAGTCGTGAGTTAACTGACATTCCTGACAACCATTTTGCAGAACGCTGTACTTCTCTGGCATATGTATTGGCTACATATGCCATTAGTACAAAATTCTGACGATGTGGTCAGGTCAGTGTGACTAATGTTGGTCTTTATCACAATTCCCTCCAATAGAGACAGTGGCTGATAACCACCTACACAGGCTTCAGTTGTGAATGTGTCCTGAAAGACATTTCCCAGAATGCCAAAGGTATTCGTGATATTCTCTGCCTGCACTCCTCTGCACCAGTGCAATGCAAGGCTTCAGGGGCATTTCTGGTGTACCCATACAATGTATAAGGTATTCTTTGCACACAGAGGTACAAGGCTAGTGTGTAGCAGTTGAACTACTGCACAGGCATGCAGTATAGCCATTCCTTACACAGGAAAGGTCGCACATGTTAGTGGTAACTAGTGGTCGCGTGTACAACTCTAACGTGGCAACCCAAAGGGTGTGCAACATGATGCGTGCCTTCTCCCCAACTGTATGTTCAAGTCACTCCTCTCTATTACCACATGAGACCATCAGTGACAGCATACACAGCAGCAGAAGAAACCACAGCTAGACTATTTGGAAATATATGTAAAGTGGTAGCGAACAAGGCGTGCATGTTCACAACGTGACAAGACGTACCCTTCCGACTCGTAGTATGGAGTGATGGTCGGCACCACCAAAGAGGCTAAACCCCCACGGCCGTCCTCCAACCAACGTTATTTCCTGCCGACCTGACATCTCTCACCTATGCAGCTAGCAATGACACTGGATGTTCTGCGTGGCAAATTAAATGAAACATGCTGACACGGGGATCCATGGAGACTGAATAAAATAACAAAATCAGGACGAGATCACCATTGAAAGCTTACCTAGCGGTACAGACCGGGAAACTCTGGTGAAAGTGAAAAGGATCGTTTATGGTCGAACGACTTGGATCAACTTCCACTTAGCCCGCAGGTATCCGGACTCCGGATATCTCCGGTAACTCGAAAATATCACGTGATAATCCTAACTCAGGATATCTCAGGATACCAACGCCTAGAAAGGGCAGTTTCCTGTGTTTACTTCCGTGGCCTAAGAACTGCTAGTCACGAACTGATCTACTGCTCTGACAGGCAGTCTTTCTTCGTCACAGATCCGCTGACCGCACCGTAGTCGAGAACAATGGGCAAGCTGTGGTGCTTCCTGGCTCTCCTTGTCGCCTTGCCGCTGCTGATCGACAGCCAGCGCGACGACAATTCGCGCGACCAGGAAGAGGATGAATATGTGCACCCGCAGAAGTATAGACCAGAAGGTAAGCGGATTCTAGTACACTTGTGCAGCGAGTAGCAAGCAGGTTGCAGGATTTGGTGCCCTGATTGCTCCGCATTGCCAAGAGCAGCTGATGTAATGATGTCATCGTTAACGTGTTCTCTCCGCGCAGACATCTACCCTGATCTCCAGGGAGAGAGCCTACCTCATGTAAGTGTCTCTGCTGTGTTTCACATCTGCCGTATACGCATGCATGCGGTGGCACCCCCCACAGGTTGACTAACAGTGACACACCCACAAGTTGACTAACAATGACACACCCCCACAGGTTGACTAACAGTGACACACCCCCACACAGTATGATGCTAGAGCCCCTCTATATGCACATATTTCATAGTGAGAGTGAACATTCATGTGTGTGGGATTAAAGGTGTTGCTAGCTAGGATTAATCAACCAACAAGATCGTGACATCAGGTCAGAAGTTGTAGGAGTGTGTGATTGTAACAGTAGAGGGTGTACTTTTACTACAAATCATGTATATATGAAGTGGTACAAAGGTGGACTTATGAAAGGACGTGTAATGTGTGTGTATTCAGAGCATGACTGCCATTGGCTGCCTCTTTGTGGAGGAGGAGTACGAATGCCATAAGCTAAAAGCCTCCTATGGTGTGTGAAGCCCTATATCTGATGCCTACATTGGGTATGCCAGGAAGGTGTAGCTATGAGCGAAGTCTGTGGCATTTCCGGAGTGAAAAGTAGTTTGAGGTGTTAGGTGTGTATACCTCACATGCACACACATACCCCCATACATTCCAATATATGGGTCATGTACACAGTACACAACATTGTTAAATTGTCCTAGGCCTTATTGGTGAGTGTGGTAGCACTGGATGGTACTTGCTATTTACTGCTGCATGTGTAAATGTACCACCACTGGGTGTTACTGTGTATGTGCATGTGAGCAATTTGGGTTTGGGAGTGGTGCAAGGATGAAGTGGACAAGGCAGCCACTATTGCAGACAGAACACCCAGCACTGCTCCTCCCTAGCCACTCACTAGACCTCATCAGTCTGCTGTCTCTGTTGTGGTAGGGGCAGAATGTGAAATGGGCTGATGTAGTGTGTGCTATTGAACAGTTTCCCAAAGACAATAGTAGTGGATGCAGAGATGGTAGGGAAAGCACTGTAATGAGGTCGTGCAGTGATGGCAATGTCCCTTCTTTGATTCCTGAGTGCAAAAGAACATTGCCATCACCATATGACTACAATGCAGTGCTTTCTCTGCACCCCTGCATCCACTATCACTGTTCTCAGGAAACTGCCTGTATGTAGCTGTAGTTTGTCTGTTGAAGCAAGTGTTATTAGCTGCTGCTGACAGTTACAGAAATCAGTAAAACATTTGTCATATCCTTTTCAAATGTTTTGAACAGAAAATCTACAGCCATGCTTTGCTGCATCCTACCCCTAGGCGGTGTGTAGGTACATGGTCTCCCATTATTTATGAAGTATACTCTATCCATTAAGATGTGTAATCTATGTAACTGTCAACACTCCTTATATGGCTCTTATTATACAGATTGGTACCAGCATGTTTGTATGTACGATTATACAGGCGTATTAGGTATTGTACTTTTACTGTGCTTTGTTTGGATTCTCTTTCTCTGCAGCAAGTGGGCTTCATTGCATTCCCCGTGATTGTGTTGGTCCTAGTCATTGTGATGTTCATTGTGGTGTTCATTGTCATCTGGAAGAACCGCCATGGAAGGATTTGCTGTTATGAAAAGTGCAGGGTGAGCCTTGCATATGAATCCATATATGGCATACAGGTGTTCACATGACTTCCTGTGTGGGGAAATGGTGTGCATATTTGTGTCTACACTCCAAACTAATTGAGGATGTGGTGTGTGTCTTTTATATAGAGTGATGCCACCAGGCGTAGGCAGATGGCAATGTATGAAGCACAGGCACGGTAAGTGATGAGGTCACCTGTATTTGCATCGTATGGCTGTGTCATGGCTGCCTAGATTGAAGGGACATGTGTACAGTGACCTACCTATGCTTTTTGGAAACATTATCACTGTGTATTAGTCCTAGGTGAAGCATTACAGTGGAACCTGTCTAAAATGGTCAATGTGTAAGGCAGTCACCTCCTTAAACAGCCAGCCTCCCTGGCCCCAAATAGCACTAAACATTTCTATCTACCTCTGTAGAACAGCCACCTTTTGTCAGTTAGAACTGGCCCACAGGTGGCTGTCTTAGACAGGTTCCACTGTATGCTCATTCTTATGTATATCATGTGTATGATGTGCCAGGGTGTGTGGTATTGTTATCTGTGTGGATGTATGAACTGTACATGTGGGATGTGGATGTACCATGTGTATTGCATGTACACCTATACCTGTGTACATGCATGTGGTTGGGTGGGTGCACACACACACACACACACACACACACACACACACACACACACACACACACACACACACACACACACACACACACACACACACACACACACACACACACACACACACACACACACACACACTGTTCCGCTTTGCCAATCCATCCCCTTCCTCTGCAATAGCGCTCAAATGAGGCAAGCAGAAGGGCACTTGGAGAAGAAGGCTTATGAGAAGTACCTGAAACAGGAGGCAAAGGAGAGGGCTGCAGCTCCACCCAGCTACGACACTTCCTTGTCCCACGATGTGGTGGATGACACCAGCCCCCTTGTGTAATACAGTGTGCACTGACAACCGGAAAGTGTTACGTATACTACGTGGGAGAACCATCTGTAACATACATACATGTAACCACTCAATGTAACTATATTATTGTAACCACAATAATGTAATTATATTATAGGTCCAGTGAAAAGATGATTTTCGAATCTTGGTATACAAGTGTTTGACATAATTAGCTGTATGCGAGAAATTAATTTTAATATTGTTGCTTAGAGCAGGTTTTCATACTGTAAGAATGTAGCGTTGTGTGTAGCCATTCCTGCTTCTAAGTCTATGTACACCACAAACTGCTAATAGCTATGATCCTTTGTGCAGTTTTGCATCAGTAGGTTGCATTTGGCCATGGACATCGCCAAACAGGATATTGTTCCCTAGCCTCGCTTGGCTATCCAAGGGAAGAAGGGACCAAGGGGCTAATTGGTCCCATAGTCCAGCAACTTGACCATTGCAGTATATACTGTGCCTCAGTCACTTTCCGGTTTTGTTACTTGCTGGCAACTGTTAAATTTTCAGCTTCAAGTCATGGTGCAGTGGTGGTGGATGAGCAATCATCACCTGCGCAGCCCGCTGCTCCGTATGACGTGATTGCCATGGTAACCGCAAAATGGCTGCCTTATGACAAGTATCGGACAGCATGCCGTACGCAGAAAGTCGCCTAGAAATTCTGCAAGTTCGAAAGCTCATTCAGAGCGTAAGAGAAAAGGATGAAAACCAGGTGGTCAAGATTGTGGAGAAAGGAGTCCCAAATATTGTTAACTATCAAGGTTAGAATCTGTAGCTGCTGTACTGAATAACGCATTGTGTGGAGTCTTGCTGTCTTCGCCCCTACTCTTGTATGTGCTGGGATGTGATGTAGCCGTGTGTCGCTGTAGCGAAGTGGTAGGCGCAGACTCTGTGTACGTACTAAGTCTTAATATTACATGAAGCGGTATGTAAAGCACGTTGGCTGTAGCGGTGTAGGTGGTGCCAGTATTGAGTAGTGATGTTGCGTGTGCAGGAGCGAGACGGGTTAGGTCAAAGGAACTGACTGGCCATTCTTCTGGTCAAATTGTGCTATACTTGGCTTGGCAGTGGGTGTAGTGTTTGACCTATCTGCTGCAACGGCTGACGTGTCCTCTTGAGTTGGTCCCCAAGAGATGGAGTCGTGGGGTTATAGAAGTTGAACGAATCACCCTTAACTGCGCCATTGTTTCATCGCCTTTTACTGGTAGACCCAGAGTCTGGGGGTACGGCCCTCCATGTTGCCGTGGTAGCAAATGACGAGAAGCAAGTCTCCAAGTTGCTGGAGCTTGGGGCGCAGTCCTCGGTTGGGAACAGGGACGGGGTGACTCCAGTCATGAGCGCTGCAGAGCACGGGCATATTGAAGTCCTGCAGACACTAGCGCTGAAAGGAGTCAATGCAGGAGGTGAGTCTAGCACTGTGTGTGCTCCAGGGAGGGATGGGGGGGGGGGGGGGGGGAGGGGTTCTGTGCTCTACACACTGCTATATCATCCCAATGACTCCCTGTTGCTCCTCTCCAGCTCACGATGCTAATGGCAAGACTGTCCTCTTTCACTGTCTGCACAGCACGCTCAGACACATGAGGTGCTTGGACTTCCTCTTGGAGTGTGGAGCAGATGCCAACCAGACTGTAAGCTGTGGAGTGGGAGGGGGAGGGGGCTCTGTAACACACCCCTCTCTCCAATGTGTATGATACAGTGTGTCACCAGTCTATGCTATCATCAACTCTGTGACTGAATTGGTTCCACCTCACTGCCCCTTCTATGAAGTATCACTTGTGTGTATGTATGTGGTTGCTAGTCACTCTCCCTCCTCCTCCTGGCCCCAGGATGCCGCTGGGCTGCCCATTTTGTGTGCAGTGAGCAGTGCAGGGCTTGAGAAGCAGGCCCAAGTGTTGTTGAACAGAGGAGCAGACCCCAATGCCAGGGAGCCTGTGAGTGACCATACACCTTTCTACTTATGTACGTCATGTGTAGTACTGGCAATGCAGTGCAATGAATACAGAGATACGTACGTATGCCCTTGCTCATCCTTCTCACTCAGTGTAGCTATCTTTCCCTCCTCTTCTCCTCCCTTCCCCTCCTCCCTCCTCTTCTCCTCCCTCCCTCTCCTCCTCTCCCTCCCACATTGCAGGTTCATGGTAAACCTGCCTTGGTGCTGGCAGCAGAGGGGAACCACAGTGAATGCGCCAAGGTGCTGCTCAGGGGGAAGGCAGACAAAGACGCGACATACGGGGATGGGTTCTGCGCTGTGCACAGGTACACACATGCACACATACGTACATACATACACACATACATACTGTACATACATACACATTATGTAAGTACATACATACATACATACATACATACATACATACATACATACATACATACATATGTATGTACGTACATATGCCAACACATACAGACATTATTATAGTGGGATCAAACAGATGTACACTGTTTGCAGTGAATTTCTTGTTCTCTAAGTTCTAAAGTGGTTTCTTATGGCAAATATGGTTGAACTTGCATAATGTAATGGGCATGAATGTATGTACATACAGATCTACAAGCATATGTATGTACTAATTTAACCATTAGTTGCCAGTGCTGCTAACTTGTTAGAAAAAGGAACCATTTTAATGCTGTTTCAGTTTCACAAGGGTCTGGCTTGTTGATGATGTTAAGTGCAGCACATTCTCAAAGCTTAGCACTCCCTTTGCAGTACTGTGTCTAGAAAATTCTTCAAGAGGGCGCGAAACTGAGGTTCCAAGAATTATAATTATGAGAATTATGTTATGATGTATGTAATTGGCAAAGTGGGAAACACAAAGGGCTGCCTGTAATGTACATACCTACTGTACGTACATGCATATGTACGCAACTCTCACCTCCACGTACATACATAGGGCTGCTGCTTTGGGCAACTTTGAGGTGCTGCAGGTGCTGTCTGGCTATGGGGCTGACTTCAGCAAGACTGTTGCAGTGGCACAGGAGAACGCCATGCACTTTGCCATGCCCACAGCTAATCAGAATGTGATGAGGTTCTTGGGACTGAGAGGTGTGTGTGTGTGTGCGTGTGTGTGTGTGTGTGTGTGTGTGTGTGTGTGCGTGTGTGCGTGCGTGTGTGTGTGTGATGGAGAGCTACTTAACATCATCTTCCCTTGTGCCACTGTTGCTCCAGGCTGCCCGGCTAATGAAACAGATGCCAATGGGCAGAACCCCCAGAAGGTGGCCAAGACAATGGGTCGCAAGGACCTGATGAAGGAGGTTAAGAAACTGGCGACTTTTCAGGAGAAAGCCCTCAGGGGCAAAGTGAAGGGACACACAGAGGCATGGCTTGTGCAGGTGTGTGTTGTGTTGTGTGTGACTACCCCCCCAGTACACCCTAGTCTGTGTCCTCTCTCTGCTCTCCATGCCCTGTCTCCTCTCTGCATCCTCTGTCCCCCAGTGTCCCCTCACCTGTCCCCCATGTCCCCCCATCTGTCTCCCTGTCTCCCTTGTCTCCTCACCAGTCCCCCCCACCTGACCCGCCACCTGTCCTCCCTGTCTCTACACCTGCCCCCCACCTGTCCCCCTGCCCCCCCCACCCCCCCACCCCCCCCACCTGTCTGCCTCACCTGTCACGAGGTTCTTCATGCATCCTCCCTACTGTGCTGTGCGAAGGAAGCTGACACCCTCTCCCACACTACACCATCCACTGGCCACTCCTCACATGACTAGCAGTACAGCGCACCCTTCTTAAACTATTTCAGAGCAGAACACTGCTGTCCCTTCTTTCCATCGCCTGTCCCCTCTATCTATCCACTGTCCCCTCTCTCCATCCCTGTCCCTTCTCTTCGTCCCCTGTCCCCTCTCTTTATCCTGTCAGTGCTATATTTGAAAGATTCTTCGGGGGGAGGGGGGTACTATGTATGTACATATATCGACATACGTATAGCTTGCTAAAGCTCCAAGGGGGTGAGACTGTAGCAAGCCCTCCCTTGCCTAAATGCACCCCTGTGTGTGTATGTGTTTCTGATTATGTGCTTCTTTCCTGCTGTTGTTAGGTGTTTGACTGGACCATGGTGCATCGCAGTGAGGTAACAGAAGCGCTGCGCTCAGCGGAGGCTGGCATTGTGTCTGCCAATAGGGCTGAAGTGGAGGAGAAGCGGCGACAGGCTGAGTTGGAGGGGGCTGAGCTACCAGAGGAGGATGCAAAGGAGCGGGAGGCTGGTTTCCTTCCTCGGGATACCTTCCTACAGTGCCTTACGAGTGTTGGTGTACCCTCTGATGAGGAGCAATTGGTGAAGTTGGCTGCACTGCATGACAAGGCAAAGTCAGGCAATGTCAACTATGTGGAATTTCTCTCTGAACAGAAATACATCTCAGCAGTGAGTCCCTGTGTGTGGCAGCTTAGTGTGTCGTTAGTGATGGCCCAAGGGAGGGGGAGTGGCCTTGTGGGGATGACTTGGGTTTCACTGTGGTATACATACAGTGCATTCTGGTGAGGGTCAGCTATTTTGATCTGTACCTTTGTACGTCTTTCTCTATGTAGCCGTAAAGCCCATCACTAAACTTTGCAAGCCTTCCTTTTCGATAGAGGGACCTTCCCTCAGCAGCAGCAACCCTAATAAGTTGCCTAATCTATGATAAACCTTGGTCTTTCCATGTGCAAAATAGGGGGACAGAATAGTGCAGAGGCGGACCACATATTTCTGAACATTTTTTGTCCTTGGGGACGAATGTACTTTTGACATTTTATTGTCCTGCCGGACCGGAAATAAGGGACCGATTATGTCATGACTGTGACTGGCTCTAGAGGGAATCATCGCCATCCAGAGACATTTGTCGCCGTGTGCAGAGATTCGTCGTTTCAATAAATTCAGCACCACGGAAAGGGGGTTGCTGGGAGTAATTCATCATGGGCTGCACACAGAATTGTTGCCATTGTTGACATCATTGAAGTCAAAAAATCGTCTCATTTTGGAGTTTTGACACAAATGGCACCCCATATGAATCTACAAGACCTTCTTACCGCTGTAGGCACCTCAGTAGATCCACCTCCCAGCTCTTGCCAACACAAGTGCCCATATTCAAATGCAGACCATCATTATCATATGATATACTATTAGATGTAAGATATTATATTTGTTGCTACCATGTTCTTTGTATATATTTTTCATACATACGTACATATAGTTTTTGTGTTTGGAGGCAACCACGAAATTTCTACACAGCAAAATTTTTAGTGATTATAATATTACACTCTAGCCAGAATTTCACAATTTTTTGATGTTTCAGTAGCTATCAGCTACCTTCACTCAGGCCTTTGCAACATACATATGTAGGTATATGTTTATTAGTACAGATTTATATGATTTTCAATTTATTTAGATTGTATGTGGTAGTACGTACTAGTACAGTGGAACCTGTCTAAGATGGTCATTGAGTTAGGCAGCCACCTCTCTAAAACAGCCACCCTCCCTGGCCCCAAGTAGCACTAAAACATTGCAATCTACCTCTGTAGAGCAGCCACCTCTCTATAAAGGTCAGTTAGAACTGGCCCACAGGTGGCTGTCTTAGACAGGTCCCACTGCATACAGTTTGTTGTACTTGCCCTCCAGTCTGATACAAGCAGTGTGTACGCATGTACTGTACGCACTGTATGTACGTATGAACTGTCTTTCCTTGCGTTTGCAGCAATACAAGTTTGGTGCAACAGACGACTTGAAGGCAAAGAAGGTGGGTGGTGTGCCTTTAGTTACTGTTTGCAAGCTAGGTGTATGGGGTGTATGTGCGCAAATACATAATTATGTGTGTGTGCGTGTGTGTGTGTGTGCACGTGTGTATGCGTATTGTGAGGAGGTAGTACTGTATGATTGTGCATTTGTGAACTGCATTTGCCTTTGTTTCCATTGACAGAAAAAGGGAAAGAAGGGAGGGAAGAAAGGCAAGGTCAGTGCTCACTCACTGGTCCTCTGTGCGAGGGGTCCTGTTTACATACGTACTGTACGTATGTATATGTGAAGAAGGTGGTGACTGTTGTTATGTGTATACGTTGCCACTCACTGTGACTGATAATAGTGCACTTTACCAAAACTTACAGGACACATTCTGTACAGCATGTCATGGTTTCTCCGTCACCCCTTTCCTATCCTACCAAATCTGTCCCACCCCTCACCTCTCCCTCCCTCCCTCCCCTCCCCACTCCTCCAGGGTGGCAAGACCAAGGTGGCCTTCCCCATTGTCTGTGAGTTGCCCATGCCCCCAACCTCCGGCCCACCAGCAGGCACCATCGAGAGGGAACAGGTGCGCACTGCACTCCACCCACACTGCACTCCACCCACCCACACTGCACTCCACCCACACTGCACTCCGCCCACACTGCACTCCACCCACACTGCACTCCACCCACACTGCACTCCACCCACACTGCAGATTTCATGCATGTCCTGCATAACATAGGTGAGTACATACCTACGTATGTACGTTCAAAAATCAGACCTTTCACTAAGTACGTATCTTACTACTAGTGAATGCAAAGCATTGTGGGGCGAGCCTGAGGAAGTGCAAAGCAGTGACTGTGTTAGTGATGCATGCAGGAAACAGTAAACCGCTGCGCTCATTTATTATATTCGAGTGCGTACCTACCCAAGAAGTTCTGGCAACGTCCGTGCTGCGGGCAGCGTGCCTGGATTCTTCGAGCGCTGTAGACTTCTCTCATCTGGCGACGTCTGGCATCACTCTCCTCTTCTGTTTGACCTGCACGCCTCTCACTCTGAGCCTCTCTCATCTGGCGACATCTGGCATCACTCTCCGCTTCTGTTTCACCTGCACGCCTCTCACTCTGTGCCTCTCTCATCCGGCGACGTCTGGTCTCTTTCTCCTCTGCTTTTTCACTTGAACGCCTCATCCGCTGAACTTCACTCATCATATGCAGTTTAGAGACATCGCGCCAATTTTTGTCTCGCTGTCGCCGCAAGCACAACCGTTCTGCTTTCTGCGATGCCGATTCAGCTTCGTGGCGGTTCTGGTCCCTTTCTCTCCTCTTGTGCAGATGCTCTTCTCTGTCCATTCATAAGAAACTGAAGGTGTGACTTTAGAAGAGACCCATAAAGGCTTGAACCCGATCAACACTCTGTATGTGGCCATTGATAAATAGAAATTTCCAGAATGACGTACGTACGTTACAAACATACATACAGAGCCGACGACGAACCGACTAGTGTGGGGCTCACTCAGGCTTGCCTCAATAATAATTCACCAGATCTTGGATTATAATGTTTGTTTGTGCAGTCATAAAATTGACACTTTGTGGGGAATCGGCTCGAGATGCTCCATGCCAGTTGAGGGACTGCAGGGGCATGTTCTTAGAGGGGTGCCATTCACCTAGCTGCCTTGCGGCCAAAGAGCAAGATGTGCTTTGTCCGTTCTCCGCAGATCCACACGCCATTTCAAAATTATCGACTGGCCTTTCTACTACCGGTCATTGGTGGACTTGATACGGACCATACCAGTTAAGGGAGTGGGGGGACATGAGCTTAGAGGGGTGCTGTTGGCCTAGCTGCCCTGCAGCCGAAGAGCATGCTTCTTTTTTTGCAGACCGAGACGTCATTTTAAACTACTATTGCAGCCCTTGACAACGTGCAGTATTTCATTCCACCATAAGAATGTGACATCACATCCAGCCAACGTGTGCTGAGCATGCGGAGAGACCTGCCCTTTGGGCGGGTCTCTCCACTAGTACTCAAAAAGCAGCTGAAAAGTTTGAGTTTGATAGGGGGTTCACCGTAATTACGTACCTAGAGACTAGGTCTAAACTTTTCCCCCTCTTTTGTATGCATGTAGATCTGAAGTTCTCAGGTACTGTAATACTGTGTACTTCGTTAGAGCTTCTTCACTCCCACAACGTCATTTGGTGGATAATAAACTGTGCATGCATACACGTGTGCATGTGTGCATGTGTGTATAGTTGTAAGCAAGTTTCTAGTTGGCAACACAGTCTGCCAAGATTCCAGCACCACTGCTATTGGAATCAGCTGCACTCTCTCTCTCTCTCTCTCTCTCTCTGTGTGTGTGTGTGTGTGTGTGTGTGTGTGTGTGTGTGTGTGTGTGTGTGTGTGTGTGTGTGTGTGTGTGTGTGTGTGTGTGTGTGCGCGCACGTGCATGTGTGTGATTGTTCAGTAGCACCTCTTAGTGAAGCTACGTACGTATGCCACAGCTCACCTCAGAGAGCCTGCAGGTCATGACTATGTGTGTGGGAAAGGAACTGCATGCGGTGTTGTGTTGCCTATACTCTTTTATGACTTAACAAAAAGTGTCAATGTTTAGCATTTTGCCATATGTTGACACCTGACCCCCCCACACACAGATTATACCATATGTATGTTGATGAGCCACAGTAGGTATGTTCGTGATGTGTAGCGGGTGTGACAACTGTCAACACCAGCTGCCCACTTGGTTATTGCTTGACGTAAACAGTATGACATGTGTAGGGTGTTTCCATAACTGCTCTCACTGCTCCTTTACATAGCTCACGCTTATCTCTCACACAAACCCTCCCTCGGGTGTGCACAATACACACTCAACCTTTCCTGATATGCGCATGCATGTACTCACTGCCCACGCACTCACCTCCTCCACAGTCACACAGTCAACCATACTCACCCTTCCCCACACATTCACCTCTGCCGTCACATTTACCCCCCCCCCCCCTCCACACACACACAGTTCTTCACGGACACCCAGCGCTTCCCTCTCGAGGACGCCCTCCCACACAACTACATGGACGATTCCCTATGGTACCTCTTCCCTCCTGAACGTGAATACATGGAGTTGTACGAGGCAGTGCGACACAGCGATATGGACTCCCTGCGAAGTGCCTTAGAGTTGGAGGCAGTCCCAGTAGATGTGAGGGACAAGTACAATAAGACCCCTCTCATGGTGGCCTGTACTCATGGGAGGGTGGATGTCGTACAATACCTCATCGATAAAGGGTAAGAGGGGACAAATGGTATGCAGTGTTGGATTGCAGAGGTGCTTAGTTGGTATTGATGGGTTGGTGACCACAATAGAGAGGGTGTTATGCACTTCCTGGCTGATACCCCCACACTGATGGGCTGTGGGTGGTGGGGTGCTGAGTTTGTATTAATACGTACGTAGCCAATCCACGAAACAATGCTGGGTACGTGTGTATCACCTCTGTGACTCCTTGAAGTGTATGATGATGTGATGATGACCCCCATCCTCCATCCCCATCTCCAAGACAGCAGCTGACATGTGTTTCTTCATGATTGTTTTGGACACTATAACTGCCCCCCCTCCCCCCCCCCCCCCGCACAGCCCTTTTCAGTTACTCTTACCTGTAAGGTCACCTACATACGTACATACGTACATACACTACATGGCAACTCAACAATTTATTATACTAACCCTGCACTACGTATGTGTGTTAAGTAATGAACTGGCAACCCTGTAAATTAGCCTGCATTGGCTAAGTGGTCCCATTCTTATAATTAAATCAATTTTAATCAAATCAAATCAACTGGTACATGCATGCATACATTGTACAGTACATACTGCTGTATTGCCATATAAAATGGACATCCTTAGATTCATACTCACTAGTCACGTTCACAAGTCCAGACATTTTGGCAGCTTGGCCAGTGAGAACCAATCTAAGCATATTCAAACTTCCTAGCAACTATGGCCTCTTCAAAGATGCATTTTTACCCTACCAGTGTTTGAAGGCCGAGTGTGACACAGTGATTTAAGTGTGATGAGGTAGTGATGATACCAGTTCCAGAAATAATTTAATCACAGTTTATTTATACACAAATGTAAGCAGGTAGTCTATGTATGACATCATGTGACCTGTCGTTCTGTTGTAGCCAGGTTGTCTGAAGGGTATGATAGATGTGGGTTAATTGCACACACCTGGCAAGAGTTGCATTTCAATGTATTCACTAACATGTGCATAGGACAGTATTCAATCGTATCAGTTGTGTGTATGCATGTATGTACATATTATGTACGTACATGTATGAATGTTAGTTAGGGCAACACATGAAAGGAGCTATGTCCAGTAAGGTACATTTTGCAGCTTATTGTGGCACACCTGTCAAAGCAATCCTCAAATTGCTGCTGTGTCATCGTGTGAGGTGGAGGGGTATCGTGTGAGGTGGGGGGGTATTGAGTGTATCATTGTGGGTGGCCGTGGGAAGAAGCACATTCAGGCCACCTGCTGTGAGTGTTCCATTCCTGCATACTTGAGAGCAAAGGAATCTCACACATTGTTCTCATCTTTGTGCGAAATCTTATCTGTTTGTTTGATCACTACACGGCAGACAACATCCCTGTCCCTGGCACTGTGTGGTTTAAGACCCAATATTCCTGTAAGGCTTACTGTATTGTTCATGGGGGAGCGAGTCAGCATTACTATGTGATATGCAGTCTATGATATGTATTTTATGCACCTCACAGACAGCCCTTGTGTGTGTACACGTGTGCTGGTTGTCAGCTTTGCATTCTTTCCCTCTTTGTGGATGTCTTTGTAGTGCTGATTTGAATGCCATTGACAACTTCTGTTGGACTCCTCTACACCATGCATGCCACGCTGGGGAGGTGAGGAGGGAGAGGGGCTTGAATAACTAACTGTGTACATACAATTATTGTACATTTGGATCTTGTGTGTGTGAATGTGTAAAGTACTTACTTTACTATGAACTACTGTGTGTATCCATCCATCTGAACTTTGACTGGTGACCACATGTACAGTACTATAGGGTCCAGGGTCTGGTGTACACGTAGGGAGAACCACATCAGCAGATTCATTGACTTTTCAGCTTGCACTCCATCACAAGCTGATATGTACTTTTTTTCTGTTGTATTCTCTTTTCCCTCTATCCAATTCTTCTCTTCTTCCTCCACACCCTTCTTCTCTCTGACTGTCACTCTCTCTTCCTCACTCTTTCCTCCCTCCTCCTCCTTCCCTTCCCTTTAGGTGCAGATTGTGAAGGCCCTCCTGGATGCAGGTGCACACATGGATGCTCAGGGTGCCAATGGAGGCACTCCATTGATGAGAGCAATTGAGAGCACGCAAAGAGATATCGTGAAGCTGCTTGTAGACAGAGGGTGAGTGTGTGTGCGTGCGTGCGTGCATGTGTGTGTATGTACGTACATGTGTGTGTACGTGTGTATGTGTACATGTGTGTGTGTGTGTCAACTTCACATGATGGCTTGCTTGATGATGTGTGTTTCTACGTATGTACATACACAAGTCCATACACAAGCTCATGGGATGAGTGTGTGCTACAGAAACTTCACATTGAACAATACTTGGTCCACTAAACTTGCTCATATGTACATGTATGTACATATGTACACAGATTTTCTGTATAATAATTATGGTCCACTTCCACCTGTGCCACAGGCACGGTGTGTTCACCTCCACTGGCTGCACAGATTACATCACAATCCCTGAGTATACCTGTTGCCATCACCTCAGCAGCTGTGCCATCCGATAGTGCACATACTTGTGCCACTTCCCACAACTACCCAGTGTGACTACTTGCACCTGCCACTCCTTCACAGCGATTACAGAGACATTTAGAATGAATTCGTGTGCAGCATTGAACACCTCGGTGTGTTGAAATACCTAGCGGTTGACACAATCTGCTGTGTGCATGCTTCTACCGTTTTGCATAGCTACTAGAAAGGGTGTGTAGGCGGGCGTCACTTACTTGGGTTGCTCCTACAAGGAAGCAGGTATATGGGGGAGTGCACACGCTTGCATCTGTGTCACACCTATTTATGTTGTTAGTGGTCGGTGGCATGACTCTTGCAGGTGTACGTATGTCATGCCAAATTTGGGCCCCCATAATTAGGCCCCCCACAGAACCGAATAATTAGGCCCCCCGCAGAACCGAAACAACAACCGAATTGGTTTCCCCTCTGCTAAATCACCAGCGCCAACCGAAATGGTTTCCCCTCTGCTAAATCACCAGCGCCAACCGAAATGATTCCCCCTCTGCTAAATAACCAGCGCCAAACGAATTGGTTCCCCCTCTGCTAAATAACCAGCGCCAGCGTGGACTGGCAGTCAGATTCGTCTTGTACTTGTACCCTGATGTCTTTCCCAAGTTGGGACGCATTCTCAATCCAGGATAGCATGTTTTGTTCGATGAAAAGGCAATTTCGTTTATTGGATGGGCGCTTTGGTTCAATTTATAGGCGATTTCGTTCGATGAGTGGATGATTTGTCCAATGAATAGATGATTACAGCCGACATGTCTTCGCTGTGCACTCAAGATCCACTACAACAACAAATATCGGAAGATGAAAGGTACTTTGTCACTACGACAGAACCATTATGGCAGCCATTTTCTGCCGTTTTTGGCCCGGTGGAACCATTTTGGTGGGGGAACTTTTATGCCATGACATGTACACAGCATCACACTGTTACATTACCATGAGAGCCTGGTGTACCCCAAGGATGGCCCATCCTCATGCTTGGAAGGGCTGTGTGAAGTGTGCTGATGTGCAGTTATCCCATTTTATCTAGTCTGGCCGCGCTAGACCCTACCTTTCATAGTGCCTAGGGGTGGAAGAGAAGAGTCTGTTTCAGGTGTAAAGTGTCTAGTAGCTTGAATAGCTTGTGTATCTACCACAAACTGCAAGCACACACACATACATACAGTTGTACTCACCTAGTTACGTATGCACGAGGCTAAAGGTGTTGCTTAGGTAGTTGCTGCACAATGCCATCCTGTGAGAGAGAGCATTGCTGGCTTAGACCCTACTAATCTGATTTATGATCACAGACTTGTGGCCAGGAAGTGAGTGCGTGCTTACTGGAAGCATTATTTGTGCATACGTGTGTACGTATGTGCTTTGTGGGCTTGTGCTATCTCTATTGAGTGCTGTGAGGAACTACCCACAAGTACATTCTCAGAACCTGGCTTTGTCTAGGTATGTACCTCACCCCTCCCTCTTCCATCCCTTGCTCCCTTACTTTGTCCCTATCCCCATCTCTCTCTCCACCATACCCCTCTCATCTCCCTTCTCCTCAACCCCTCTCTTACCTCTTTTACCTCCACTCACCACCCTTCCCTCCACTCCCTCCCCTCCACTCCCCTCCCCTTCCCACCCCCTCCCCTCTCTTCCCCTCCCCTCCCCTCCCTTCCTCCCTACCCACCCCCTCCCCTCCCCGCCCCACCTCCCTTCCCACCCCCTTCCCCTCCCCTCCCACCTCCTTTCCCTCCCCTCCCCCTGTCTCAGTGCCAAGATTACTCTAGAGAACAAGGTAGGAGACAACGCCCTGGAGGTTGCTAGAAAGTGGGGAGATGACTACATCCTAGCACTAGTTTACACCAAGTTCAACAGCCTGCCACCATCACTGGACAAGAAGGGAAAAGGTCAGTCTCTGTGAATCCACTGATGTGGCTGTGCTGTAGAGCCATGCTGTCTCCACAGTTCATAACATAAATCCTTCGTTAATCATTTTATAATGAGTTCAGCCTGTACTCTTTGACCTGCCTTGGGCATTCTGTGCAAAGGTGTGCTGACTCACCTGTGTTGGAGTTGTTCTTGAGTTCCTTGAGAATTGCTAACCAGTGAGCTCTTTTCAAAGTGTTCTCTGTTGAGCTCATTGCAGTATACACTTCCTATATAATTTAATTGCAAGGTGCGCGCTTTGTCAGTTCATTGCAAACTGCTTTTTCTAGGGTTTAGTTGTGAGGTGCACTTTGTCAGTTCATTGCAAACTGCTTCTTCTAGGGTTTAGTTGTGAGGTGCACTTTGTTAGTTCATTGCAAACTGCTTCTTCTAGGGTTTAGTTGCAAGGTGCACTTGTTTTGTTGATTTTAGATAAAGACAAGGATAAAGGGAAGAAAGACAAAGGGAAAGACAAAAAGAAGAAGAAGAAAGGAGATGATGACAATGAATTACCAGCCATTGTGAGTCTGGGCAACTGCCATGACCTGTGCGCACACATGCAACACGCACGCATGCACGCACACACACACACACACACACACACACACACACACACACACACACACACACACACACACACACACACACACACACACACACACGCATGCACACACACACACAATACCACAGCCAAGACTTGGCTAAGTGGACCCCATAAATGGGGTAAGCCAGCAGATGGCAACAAGACCGGTGGCACCGTTGGCTGTGGAGACACCAGCCTTATCACCCCAGTCGCATGGCTCCCTCGGTGCAGTAGGGGTACTCATTTATGGGCTTGCAAGACCCATGAGATGAGAGAGGTGGGGTATGGCCGTGAGTGACAGCATCAGAGTATCCGTCCTGTGCTCCTGGCTGTAGAATTCCCCACCTACACTTGGTAATGTCAAGGTGACTAGCATAAGTTGCACAACCAGTGTTAAACACTGGAAAGTGCGCTAGCACCTAACAGAGAATTACACAAGTTCCTTACTTTCCCAGTGGTTAGGAGTTCACAAGTATGACTAGACTTGTAACCAAAGCAAAAACCAACCTTCTGAATGCCAGACCCGTTGGCTGCAGATCTGTCACCCTTCTGGCATACTCACACAGCTTCTGCCAAACACTGGACACACACACACACACACACACACACACACACACACACACACACACACACACACACACACACACACACACACACACACACACACACACACACACACACACACACACACACACTTCCTCTACCTCTGCACACATACGCAAACAATTATATGCCTATACAGTATACATAATTGCGTACTCACACAATGCACTTGATACATGGTCATGGTAGGTGCTGTGTACATCATATTACATGCTGCTGTGTAAGGGTAAGCACTTACCACCAGCCAGGGTTAAGTGGTTGTACACCCCATCTGTACATTCCAATATGTCGGCTCCCTCACTTCAATTCCTTCTCAAATTGCTTCCTTGTCTGCGTCAGGTAGAGACAGTCTGTTGCTCCTTAACCCATTATGATTGTGTACTATGTGTCTACTAATGTAAGCAGAGTTCACTGTCCCCTTGCATGCTATGAAGCACTGAAACAATACTGGACTGCTAAATGCTGTGAGGTGTTGTCACAGTGCTCCTTAGTAGTGCCTGTTTGCTGCTCCAGTTAGAGGTGTGTGTATGTATTGCTTGTGATCCTTTCCTGCTGCAGGGTCCCCCTCCGCCTCCCCGCCCCACATCAGCAAGCCTCCCCACGCCGCTTGAGTTTGTGGAGATGGCCCGCAGAAGGAGCTCCATTAGTAGTCTCAAAGCTGCAACTACAGTGAAACCACTTCCTGTATATAAGCATAGGAGACCCCCACCACAGGTTGGTGGTATGTGTATCCATGTATGCATGTATATATGCATAGGGTAGGCATAATACATTACAGTGTTATACTTGGGGTTAGGGTTAAGGTTTATGGTTTATGTCAGAGCACTATCCCATTTAATGGCTGTCAGCAGTGCTCTGCACTCCTGTTGGTTCCTGTGGGTCACTGTGAACTTTGTACTGCAACATTCACTTCAGCAATCTATTAGGTTACAGTTGCCACGGGGACAGCCATTATTGTGTAGCCTCCTGATCTCAGTGGCGCGCCGTGTGATGTGTGGGAGTGGTACATGGCAGCTACATCTGAGTGAAGCTGCCTTTGACTGGAAGTATTAATTAGTTAATCTTGTAAGGGTGGGATAAGTGGTTTGGATAGAGACTAAGTTTGTTTGTTATTTCAATCTCTTTTGTTGCCCGCTCTCTCCTCACAGGTGTCCTACCACGAACAGATGGAGAAAGCCAGAAGAGACTTTGGCATAGACTCGGCTGATTTTGGAGAAACAAGAACTCCTTTTACTGTCGCAATTACTGCTAGAGCACAGGCAGTTGACTTAGCCCTGTGAACTACGTGTAATGTATAGATGTACAGTACACTTCTATGACTGTATTGTGTGGGTAGTATGTCACCCGCTACACGTATATACGTATGACGTAAGAAATCGTAATCGCGCGGCGCCAGCGCCACTGTATAAAAGCAGGGCGCTGTGAAGCGATTAGCTATCAGAGCAAGAAGATCGCCATCTACCGAACTAAGCTGTGTTGGATCCCACCGTGACGAAGACTGACTGCGGATTCCTTTAGTGAAGCTGTACGTAAAATACTGCCGCGCAAATCCGAAGTCTTGCTATTTCGTGTGCTATTCATTTCCAGTGCTAACCACTGCATGTTCTGTTCTTGTGTATATAGATTCGTATATACGTGAATTCCAGCATGAATAAGATTCTTCTAGTTGTCGTGGCGCTGGCAGCAAAAGCAGCAGCAAATCCCCTACCCGCCGACAAGGGACATGTGTCAGAGAAACCTGCCCAGCAAACGGAGCCCACAAACTCAACTTCCAATCCGTGTGTACCGATGGACGGTAGCGGTTATGATGAGTATTGGCTGAGCAGACGTTGCTATGACCTCACTACAGTATCAGAGAAAGAGAAAGAAGAAATGTACAGAATTTGTCCCAATCTGAAGCAGCAAAACCAAACCTTTCTCCCCAACAAGTTTAACCACGATACACCAAAACAGGCATTGGATGAACTGGAGTGGCTGGAGTGCATCTTGAACGCCGACTGCCACCACCAAATACAGGACTTTCTGTGCCACATTTACTTCCCACCCTGCATTGATGATATTTGTTCATTAATTAGGATGCACCCGGACAGTCGCATCCTCAATCCAGAGCCAGTTTACCCTTGTTGGAGTATGTGTAGCCAGGTGAAAACTAATTGTGAGAGTCTATTTCGTTTGATTCCCTCAAATTCCAAGTTGGCCGGCTTTCTTCAATGTGAACACTATCCAAAAATGCAGGATGCACCCTGCATTCCCCCAACGAAGTGGGTGGGAAGGAAGCCTGAACGAGACAATACAATTCCTTGCTCAAGAGTATCTTTGGCAAGTAAGTGCTTTGAAGCACAGCTCACTTTTCATGCAAGAAACATGTCCACCACATGTGGATGTGAAGCTTACAGACAGTGCCAAGGGCTAAGGGCCACACAGCATGCCTATGTTTGTTACATAGCTACATGCAGTGGTGTGCAGAGTGCTCAGTTGTGATAATTTGTATGTTCCGATCTGCCATTACAGTGTCAGCGGGGGACTCTATCTCGGAAGGTACATAAACATGATGTAGCCAGTACTATACACAGTGATTTCAGTGTACTTTAAAATAGGCAAACTTATTTGTTGAATCTACTCCTCAACCACTGACTTAGCTGAATAGTTTTAATTTGACTACAAAATTTATGAAGGGCTGAGGGGGGGAGGGGGGGGGGGGCTCAGCCCCCCCACTGTGAAAAGCAGGAGGGGCTCAGCCCGCCCTGCCCCCCTCTGCCACGCCCCTGCATTAGCCACAATAGCACTTGAGCTCTTAGTCAGTTAGCTAGCTACAAATGTGTCATGCATGCAGAGGAGCATCTTCATGATAATTTTGGCTGCTGCTGTTCAATGTACATACAGGAAGCGGCGAGTATGAGTGACCTCAAGAAAGATGGACAACACACTGCATGGACAGCATGTGACTCATGGCATTTCCTAATGTATTTTTGTTATACACTTTCTCCAGACAATGTTTATGTTAATAGCACCGCACACTTTATGTATTAATTATTCATGCTAATGTCCATATTTGGCATTGTCAGCCCGCCCGCTTGTCCCTAGCTACCACTCCTTAGCAACGGACCTAGAAGTTGTTCTCAGCTGGCACTTGGTCCTTAGATCGTAATGGCAACTGCTGTGGCGACTGTGGCTCCCGAAAACTGGAAGGAAGCGAGCATCCGAACGATTAAACTAGCTCAGACTATCATTAACAAGAGTGATCGCGGTATAGATGACGCTCGCGAGACAGATCCGCTCCCGTTGATTCGAGAGGTTTGTATGAGGGAATCTAACGACAAAGTACATGCCTATGTCCGCCATACGCGTGCCGTAGTTGCCAAATTGCGCGAGAGTCTCCAGGCTACGAACGAGGAGATCAAGTCCCTCACTCGCGGTAAGGAAGGTCTTGAGAAGGCCTTGGAGCACAAGAGGAAGGACCTGGAACTCAACGTGCATTCCTTCCAACTCAGAGTTACCAGACCACAGAGAGAGAAGGTGAGGAGGAGGGGGAGGAGCGAGTTCCCTTCTTTGTCTCTGCACCCGCATGGACAGAAAGAACACCTTTAATATGTGCATCCATCCATATCCTCAATGGCGTCCATTGTCAAATCTGTGTGTGTGGGGGGGGGGGGAGAGGGGGGGGAGATCCCTGCTGGAGTCCTCACTTGCCGAGACTGTCTTGCAATTGCCACAGCAAGCACTTCATAAATCAGCACTCTCTTTCTCTCTCTCTGTTTTTCTGTTTTGGCATGCGCATTGTGGGTATGCATGTGTGTCTTTCTCTGTGTGTTTGTCTGTTCAGGAGCCTGATGAAGCAGATGCTTTGCTCAAAGCTGAGAGGTCCCACATTTTGACACTGAAGAAGACCCTTGAGGCCCAACTGAGGAAGGTCCAGACACAACTGCAGGTGCGCCCAAGTCATACATATGCAATCCCTACATTTGCGGTCACAGGCAGAAACGCAGACGCATAATGCATTTAAATGTGGAAGGAGGGCCTGAGTGTGTCCTGCACTGACCTTGCAGTAACAGTGTACATACGTACGTGTACATATTTGGGTTGACACATGCACCTAATGTGCTACATACTCATACTTGTGACCTGCACTGCTCTCCTGAGTTAGTGGAATGCAGTCACCTCTAGATCTTCAAGGCAGTTTGAGACAGGCCTGAGTGTCCTGGTTGCAGAAGTGTCCTGAGTCTTCCCAGAGATGTGTGTACATCTCTATGTCTCTATCTCCCTGAGACAATAGGCACTGTCCTCATTACCCCGCACGATTGTGCAAGGGGTAAAGTGATCGGTTCTGTCATCGTTGTTGTCATTGTTGTTGTCTTTGTTGACTCAAATTTTGGCATATCTCAACATCAAGGCACCTGCGCTACTTGTAAGCGCCCAATAGGTTGCCACTGATGGAAAACTGGCTCCAGCTCCTTCAAATCGATTCAATACCACTGGTGTTTGCAGCATTTGCCAACTAAGTGATGCTTCTGTTGGGCCACCATTTTTTGCCAAGAATGTAAAATGGCAGTGCCCAAATAGTAGGCAGCTATAAACCTACGCATAGTGGATACTTCGCAGGCAGCTATACTACTTCTTGGTACTGTTCCACACTGTATGGTCATAGACTGTTCTGCCCAACATACAAAATAGAAATTCACCACTTACACTACAGTAGAAAGGCTATAGCTAGCTAGCTACACAGATTAGCTAGCTACACATATATCATAGGTCACTGCATTCTATTGTTACTTGCACTGTATTAACTATGTATACAGTATGAACCCAGTGTCCATGTGTTTCATAGCTAACATATCGTACATTATAAACACTTAATGCTTTCATTCCTATCTCCTTGTTCACACTTTTGCTTCTATAGTGCTAGATAGCGCGGGGTATGTACTCTATGAGTACTCTAGTTAGAGAGGTGCCCTCGTTTCAGAGGTAGTTTTCCACCCATCTGTACTGTATGAATATAGCCGGGACAGTAGGCACTGTCCTCGTTAGAGAGGTGCCTTAACTTGGTGATATGTTCTGTTCTCTTGCTTGCTGCATACATCAGGTTCTTGCTGCCTGCCGCTCTCGGTTGTCCAGTTGTATCCAGGAACGCTCTCGGGTATTGGAGCTGATTTCCGTACCTCACAACTCTGCCACTGTAGGCGGAATCAGGTTCAATCGACCAGGGTCTTCCCCGTCATGTCCATCTGGCAGGGGAATGCATTTGAGGTGAGGAGTTGGGTGCAGCCATGTGCAAAACAGCCACAGTTGTTCACAACTGTTTACTCCTGATGGTGCAAATTGGTTGTAATTTTAACTGTCAGCATTAATAATTGGCAAATGAGTATAATGGCATTACATAGATGTTAAAGGCCCAATTACCAACACTGACCCTGAAGAGAGGAAGAGGCAAAGAAATCAAAAGTGGATTAACTAATCCAGTTTTGACCTTATTGTTATGTTTCACTTTGCTCTGATAAGTTGGTAGCTAAAGTGGATTTAGACTTTAAAGGCACTAATTGCTGATCACATGATTTCCAGCCAATGAGATCTTTCAAGATAGATCAGACGAGAGGAGTAAATGATGCAAAACACTTAAATGTGTATGCATTAAGTAGGTAATGCACATTTCAATCTCAGACAGTCCACACTTTAAGTAATAGTTAGACCACACAAGGTGTGGTGTAAACTATTATACATCCCTTTACCACGAAAATGTCTATAGTTATGAAAGTGCAGTGTTTATTTTTGGTAGCCGTGGCAACTGGATCTTTTGTTGCTAACTAGTATACTTGGTATTGGCAGACAGAATCAATACACTGTCCCTGTGAAGGACAAAATCAATTCTCCTGCATCCCTGCCAAGATGCAGAAGGCAACAGTGTAGGGGATGTGCATCTGAATGTGAGTGGGGGCCCTTCACGGTGCACCTAACAGCAGAACTGCTTTCTGTCACATGCCTGTTACTACATATGTACCTCGTGTTTGCTGGAGCTGATAGCTGAATGTCATGCATCCTGCATTGGAGTTTGTACTTGCAGATGAGGAAAGCACCTTGGTAGAGATGTGTGGTCAGGATAACTTCTATGGTTTGCTTCCATGTGTGCTAAAATTTAATGGCTTCTAACTTACCACTAGCAATCTGCAATTTACCCAGACATCAATAAAAGTGAAAGGAACTAATCCCGAGCGGGATTGAGCCAGTCTTGGAAGTCTTTCTGGTTCATCAACAGAAGCACATCCAATGCAGGAAGACGTCTTTACACAACGTGGGCGCATCTTGCCATGGTGCTATCCTCACCATCCTGTTTCGACTATTTCACTTTCAAAGGTGTCTGGATGTGCCATACCTCTGTTGTACGTACGTAGGTCCAACACCTCTAGCCAAGGACAGAAGTAATTTGTGGAGTAGTGGGGGTTGTGTTGCCTTGGTAAAGACAATATCCAACCTACTCTCTTGTAGCTTGACAGCCATTTTGTTCAGACTCTGGCCTCTCAAAGCCATCTTTTGTGAGGGCAGAGCCTGAGCAATGGTGTCTACGTACACAAGACTGTATAGTCCCAACTTCACTGTAAACAAGTGCGCATACACTGCAGTTTGTAACAAGGTTTGATCACTCCCCCATCCCTCCCCCCCCCCCCCGAGGTGGGTAAGTGAAATGGATTCATAACTGGATCAGAGTGTTTACATTCTCTGATCTAGATTTATAATTAATTTAGTTTAGATATCAAACTGAATTAGCTTGTTTTCGTAAACAGACGTGGGAAAAGTGGTACAGCAATTTGCAGAATGATTGGCGCAAATTTAATTCTATTCACAGCTGACTTTCGCACATTCACCTCACTTTCAGCATGGCAACCGTAGTACCTGAACAGATTAGGTCTTCTGCTTTCAGCTCCAAGAGACCACAGTTCAGAGGTGAGTTCTGAGTCGAATGACATCTGCAGCAAACAGTTTGCAGAACACTGCATTTCTTGATTCATAGCATTGGTTGTGGTCTATCAAGGGGCACCCCTTGTACTAAAAAACGTTCTAGGAGGAATATGTGGCGGAGTCATTTCGTGAATCGGTCATTATGTATATAATATTATAGCTGATAAGTTTGGAGGACAGAAAAGAAGTATTTTTGCTCAATTTTCCTTTGCAAAATAATGCAGTATAGATTTTGCCCAGTTGTAGCTGAAATCACAATCGTACAACACTGCATACTGCTGTGGATATGGAAACTGTCAGCTGGTTGAGGGGAAAGCAGTTAAGATGTGTGTGTGGGGGGGATCTGGTGGTTTGTGGAGAGAGGGCTTGGTGTTGGGGGTTGAGTTACTGTGGGTAGGAGAGAGAGAGAGAGGGGAGGAAAATGTGAACAGGAGGGAGAAAGAGAGCGTGTGTGTGAAGAAGAGACACATAGACACCACCCATACTGATGCCGATGAACACGGACGCAAACCTAATGGCAAAGGGCACGCATTGAATCATGCAGTCAAGATGACTTCTCTGAGTGTAGTTGGAGCAAAATGGTGATCTGGCTATGCGAGACTAGGGGTTTGCCAAGTTCACATAAAGAGGGTAGCTGCCAAGCCACACTGCAGCTGCACTGCTCACTCTTGCCCCCATGTATGTACGTGTATGTTATCACATCACAGCTACATGCGTACATGTGTGAGCAGATTATAGTGTACCTGTGCTGTGCTGTCATGTTCCTCACATTAGTATTATGTGTTACTTCCTTTGTAGCCACCTTGCATGAATGCTTTCCTACCAATAGAGTCTTATCAGTGGAAACTGTCCATGCTTTGTTGCTGAATGGTGTACATGCGTAATAGACAGTACCTGAATTGTGTGCGATGCATGTTTGATAGCTCAGGCACCCTGTACATTCACAAAAACACACAGCACACATACGTACACACATACATACACACATACACACACACACACACACACACATACACACACACACACACACACACATACACACACACACACACACATACACACACACACACACACACACACACACACACACACACACATACACACACACACACACACACACACACACACACACATACACATACACACACACACACACACACACACACACACACACACACACACACACACATTTGTACTTGAATTATGTACCTCAGCTAAGATTTGGCTATGTGGACCCCATTAATGGCCCTCTTCCTCCTCCCTCCCTCAATCTCTCTTCCTACCTTCCTCTTGCATTTATTCCATCTACCTACCTCGGCTCTCTCTCACTATCCCTCTGCTCTTATTATCACCAAGGTCACAAACCTCCCCCTCCACCTTCCTCCCCTCATCCCGGCCGCCTAGTAGCCTCAGCATGGCAGGGAGCGGAGTAGGTCCTTTCTTTCCACTTACTCCAGAGTGTGTGCAGGCTATGATGTTGGCCAAGGAAGCTTGTCAGAGGTCTGAGGAGATACGAAGGGAACTCACCTCTGCTATAGACCACACAGAACGGCTGCAAAGGTCGGCACATGAGTCAGTTAGCGAAGGATTGGTCAACAAGCTTGCAACAACGGTTACCCTGACGGTGGGTGGCTGGGAATGGGGGGGGGGGGGGGGGGGGGGATAGTTGCTAGGGTGATAGGCATCACACGGCTGCCTGCAATTCAGTCTCAGCTTGGTCTTGCATAGAACCGCCTGGAGTCACATCTTGAGGTGGTCAGTTTCTTCCCCATCCCGACTGCTTTGGTGCACTTAATTTGCACCCAGACTTGCTACGTATGTACTTCCACACACTCTTCCCTTGCCTACACACCCATGAGTGCAGTGATGCACTTGTAGGTGAATAGTGTGAAGAAATGAACTCTGTCCTTCTGTTTGCCTCTACACACCATTACTGGTACTTAGAGCACTGCAGTTGTCAAGTGAAGTGAACTCAGTTGCTGAAGTTGGAGTAGTTAGGCACTGCCCTCACTTGAGAGGTGTCCTAGAATGCAGGGGCTCCGCCACGAGGTTTCACTGTATACTGCTCTCGCTTGTACTATAGGTTATGGTGTGTGTGTGTGTTTGTTTGTCTGTCCAGCAACACCTGGAGGTGAATGCAGGCGAGACTAAGCATGCCATCAACAGAGGGAAGAGGCTGCTAGACCTACAGAGCAAGGCACAAGGATATGTATTGGTAGGTCACACACTGCCTGTCGGGGTGTGTGTGGAGGTGGCGGGTGGAGATGAGGGAGGAGGATGGGGACTGCATGTTATCCTTGCACAAACAGTCTGTTACAATATGCAGAAAAAATGGTGTGGTCCCCACTGTTTGCAAAGATTTTCAAACATTAGTATCATTATACATGGTTGGGTGCACAGGGGCCCAAGCTACAAGGTACATGCATTGTTTTGGCATGAAAACTAGCTTTTAGTTGATTGATGTTGCTGGGGCTCAATGTTGCATTATATGACCCAATGGTAGTCACGTAGTGCAAAGGAACACAACTGCCAATGAAAACTCAATTGCAGGATGTTTTGACCTGCGAGTCTTTGTCAGCTGCTACAGAAGTCGGACTAGCTTGAAGTTGCTGTCCTTTCCTGTACACCTTAGAGAAGGCATGGAGCTAGTCTTGCGTAGCCAACCACTTTCTCCCTTCCATTTCTATTTGATGATCAAATAAAAATGGAGGGGAGAAAGTGGTCGCATATGCAAGACTAGCATGGAGCATGGTTCAGGAAAATATGGTTTTGGTTTCTTCATTGTGGGTAAAGATCACACTGTATTAGCAATGGGAGAAATGGCTTAGCATGACAGTTGCAAAGCAGCACTAGTCTGGAAATTGACCAAGGTTGCTGTATTTGCACACAATTGTCAGCAGTGAAGTGTTCAACAAAGGTAGGCTAGGTTTGACTGTCCTGCAAAATCTGCTTGGAGCCTGCATCCAGCCATAAGCTGTAAAAAGCCAGTGTTTGACCATCTAGCTTGACAATCTATACCTTAGCATGACCTCCGCAAATATATGGCATGTTCTCCTCTGTTTCAGGGTCCTGTTGCCTCCTCGGATCTGACCACACGTGAGCGCTTGGACCGTCCCTTAGTCCGTGTGTATCAAAGTCACCCAGGTACGGATCTGCCTGAAGCGTCCCACTTGGTGGCTAGCCAGAACTATCTTGAGGACTCCATCACCGCCACCCAACGCAACATTAGCCTGCTGAAGCTGGCCAGGGAGAGGCTCAACAGTGACATAAAAGATAAAAAGTCAGCTGCCGAAATTGATGCCAGAATTGTGCGTCTTCGCAGACGCAGGGCCGACCACCGCTGGGTCCTGGGAGGCAGCTCTATTGTATTGTGTAAAAAGTGACATTTTCAATACTCAACTAGTGACATGGGGAAAGTGGTGTTTTTGACTACTGTGAGTCAGAAATGTACTATTAGAAGTTTGGCTTAATTTATAATAAGATGTTGGATAACCGTATGTGTATGTGCATACGCTCTACTGTGAACTTAGCTACTGATGGACGATTTATAGTCTGAGTCTCTGACTGAAATCTTGTCATAATTATGCGGTAACGTCAGTCTTGTGTCTGTTGTGGTAACGTCAGTCTTGTGTCTGTTGTGGTAACGTCAGTCTAGTGTCTGTTGTGGTAACGTCAGTCTTGTGTCTGTTGTGGTAACGTCAGTCTTGTGTCATTTACGATAACATCAGTCTTATGTCATTTGCAGTAATGCCGATCCTGTGTCATATTCGGTAACCATTAGGAGCTCCACTTGTGGACGGCATCAGTTACTAAGCTTATGTAACACTTCCGTGTGTTCTATAATTGAGGTATATTGGTTCAATTGAACAGAGTATGAGAATTAGGCTGTGAATAAGTGATCATTAGAGAATCGTGTGTTAAGAATTTGGCTATGATTAAAAAAGTATGTACTAACCCCTTCATGCACATACCTGGGGTTGTGCCTACGTTTGTTGGCAGATATTGGGGCTGGCCACTGCATGGCTTCACCAGCACCTCACAGCTTCTTTGAAGTTAACAACATATGCAAAGAATGGATTGACTAGACAAGGGAACCAGTTAACACAGTCTTACAATGTTACCTCAGTTGCCTCTTCCTGCAGCTGTGCTCAACCACTGCCAAGTAGTGTAGATAATCCAGACACACAGCTATATATGTTACTGCTAGTAACCATAGCAACCTATCTTGACACTCTAACATATATGATGGACAGGGGCAATGTATGGGCAACTGATTTGCCGGCAATTCATGTATGCAGCATATCGATCACAGACAGTGTTGGTCGGTGCTCTCAATTTGCAGCTTGCGCTCTCCATCACACAACTCATGCTGAAGTTTACTTCAGTTCCACCTATTGCACAAATCAATTCATGTGAACACTTTGATAAACGCTCCGTCTTTCCCTCCTATGTGTGTGTGTGCGTGAAGCGCTTCCACATTACAATACATACACCCACTATAGCTAAGTCAGTTTAGCTTGTGCTTCATCAGCCTCTAGCTCTCCCTGCCAGCGCTCCCACTCGGGTCTGTTTGGTGCTAGCTGTCTCAGTAGCCCGAGATCAATCTGCTGTGTAGGTGGTTCAGTACTCTGTTGGACAGCATTAAGCACCACTAGTCGTTGGCTGTCCTCTCCTGCATGTTTAGTACATCAACAGTTGATTGAAAGTATTTGTCAATTACTGTCTGTGCTAGTTGATTTATCAATTACACATACATGGCCGAATGATCTCAATCTGGCCTCATTGATCTCACTACATGTAGATGCATACATTGTAAAATCCTTTCTACTGTGATCACCAGATGAAATAACCATTATGACATTTCTTGACCGTTCATTTATTTTATTCAAAGTGACCTATGGCTGTGTGGGACTTACCAAGAGTGCATAGCTAAGAGATGTGTAAGAGTGTGCAGCTGTGCATGTCTATATACTGGGAATGGCTTTCATCATCATCAATCTTCACGGCTTTATCTCCTTAGCAGGAGGTAGCCAAAACAGAAAACAAGTACAGTATGCAGCAACATGGATTATAGAAGACATTGTATATAGCATATATAGTTATGATAATGTCTATATATAGTCATTGAGTCATTCATTAATGAATTTGAATGGCTTTTTTCTAAAAATGAAAGCAAATAGGGATGGTACCAACTATAACAGTATATGTCATACTCTCTTCTAAGGATGTACGTATCCTTAATAGTAACTTATCTTATTTTGAACTCATTGCTCAGTACATTCTTTTGACTTCAAAGCAGCTCAGTTGTGATTGTATTTCCACATCAAGGTATGTACAACCAATCAGATGTACTCCTGTTATGTACATAACATTGGGCGATATCTGGTCACAAGGGGTTCATACTATCAATTTGATTGATACATTACAACTGATAATGTCTTGTCAACACAAGGGGATCCATGAGATTACTATATATATATACATGTGCAGTATGGAGATACAATAGCCATGTAATGATATATAAATGGACAAATTGACAAATGCATACAAAGGCTAAAACACTTTGGTGGACAAAAACATAGTCTTATTTTACTGTGTCATTCCGTTTGAAATAATTATTGCATGCATTGTCTCTCTCTCTCTCAAGTACACTTCTCCAACTTTGCCATGAAGCGGGGTGTGTCTTTATACGCCATAACCACTGCATCGTCTTCAAGGGTGTAAAAGGGCTTTCCATATGTACTTTGAACGGTCAGCCCAGCAATGTACGTCCTGTTTGCCTTGAGCTGGTGGCAATCACAGTGATCTGTGCTTGAGGAGATTACCCAAATGCTGGTGTCTTGGGAAACTTTGACTTTGGCATTGTTGGTGTATGTCTCTGTCACTTGAACGTTGTAGAACACAGTCCTGGCGTCACCCGATACAGTGCGGCTGAGGACTTTCATCTGTGCATCTGCAATGGAATGGACAGGAACAGACATCTCAATGACATGCCATGCATATGTTCTTCACAATGCCTCTTTTCACCAGGTATGAATGCATATAATTCCAAGCACATTTCAACCGCCCACCACACATTCTTGTAGTGTGCAGGTGTTCAGTCTTTGTGTGATGCTCAATGAACTTACAGATAACATTGTCTGACTCAGATCCTTTCTTGCACATCTTGTTCAATCCTAGTGAGGATTTTCTCTTTACTGTGCACCTCTCGCACTTGGGTGGGGGAGTTGGTGACGATGTCGGAAAGGAGGCGCATTTTTTGTCGCTGTACTGGGTGCAGTCGAGAGACTCCGGCCAGCTCAGTCCGACGGCCTTTAAGAGCAACCCGCACTTGCTCTCCACTCGTTCACACATGGACCGGCAAGGCTTGACGATGGTGTTGGGCTCGGCCGGCTCCTCGCTCTTGATGCAAATTGGTAGGTGTGCGAAGCAGAGGAAAGGCTTCAATTCCTCTGCACACCCGCTGGCCACCAGTGGCTGAAAGGATTGCAGCACCGACTCCAGCACGGCATGATCGGCGGTACAGATTGATGTTTTTGAGTAGCCAATGCTGCCGCAAAACCCGGAAGTCATGTCATAGCACTTTGGTCCGAAGACGCTTCTCTTTTCCAGGGGTGAGGCTAGTGAAGACGACAGCAGAACGCTTGAGAGTAAAAGAAGGTATCCGATTCCCTCCATTGCTGATAGTTGCGATCGAGTATACGGGGACTGCTTGTAAGCTGCTTTTCGCGATTTGTTGCTTTTGCAAACTTGTTGCAGTTCTCAGTGCAGCCCCGCCTTATATAGCCTGGGGAGAGGCAGCTGGCATCTGCGCGCCGTTTCCGGATTTTTCATGTGACCGCGAGACCAAAGGAGTGATAGCAGCTGAAGCATCTCTGGAATGCAGCCAATTCGATAAGGGGTTGGGTGGGTATTTTTGACTCCTAAGGTAATCTCACGGAAGTGGTTACAAGCAGCAGTAGGGTGTTGGGACAGCCGGACGTGACTGGAGTGTCAAGCACATGCCATCCAAGTATCCATGATTCACTCACTTGCATCCACACACATGAATGCATTTTGTATGTGACCAGCCCAGATGTACACAGGTACTGTGTCTCACTAGATAGACTATCTTCTCAGTGACAGTCACCCCTTCTATTGTTTAGACTATATATTGGTGCATTCTTCACATACATGGACCTATATTACTTATTGCATTGTGCCAGAGAGAAGCATGTTGTGTTATGCGTGGCTTTGAGAGATATAGGTATCGGATGCGGCTAGCGTGTGTGTGTGTGTGTGTGTGTGTGTGTGTGTGTGTGTGTGTGTGTGTGTGTGTGTGTGTGTGTGTGTGTGTGTGTGTGTGTGTGTGTGTGTGTGTGTGTGTGTGTGTAGGAGAGTGCTTTAGATTTGAACACTGCTGCATTGTACTGTCATGAACAGAAATGTAATTTATATAGGCAAATCAGAAAACGTATTACAGCCAAAACAGAATGTAGTGGAATATTCCCTCTTAACTGTTACTCAAATGACACCTTGAATGCATGCAGGACTCTTCTCTAATGACGACATTGCCAGGTTTCCCAACTGTATGCTTGAGGAGTCACATAATTATGATACAGGTGATTGCTTTTATTCGCATCACCACAGGCATATAAGTCCTTAATCAATCGACTATTTGGATTGGGGCACACCAAAATCCACATTTATGCACCATAGACTGATTGACTGATTGACAATCACATACACTATCATTATGTAGCCAATTACCGTTACTAGCAAGTTAAAATACAAAAACTGGTTGGATATGCACACATTGTGTATAAAATGATATAGCTAATCTTGAGTCAATTTAAGAAAAGCGATTCACATGCAGCTTAATGGGTGTTTTGTAATAACTATATAGGCCTCCAGTAGTGTGTTCTTTGTGTAAAACTGTTCACTCATCAACGGTGATGAGACAACGATTGATCTTGCGTCCAAAGCTCCCCCCGATATTCCACCGTTTGATGATGCCATCATTTGGCAAGATGTAGAGAGACTTGTATCCTAAGCCATAGTAGACACCACCGATGAAGTACTGTACACCCAGTGTCATCTTTGCACAGGGACAGTCTGACGTGCTATTGGTGATGATGGTGACTTCTTTTGTCTCTTTATCAGCTTCTCCTCCGCGGAACAGTCTCGGGCGGTAAAGAGACAGAAGCTGAGCCTTGTACGCAATCTTGCCATGGAAAACCAGCTCCTCCAGTATTCTGACGCGCGCATCTGCAATTAAAAAAGGATAGGACAGGACTGTACAATTAAATGCTGATTTTAATTAAAGGGAACTTCAGAGAAACTTACACAAGGACTTCTCCTTGGAACAGGCGGCACGCAGAGCGTGCTTTTGCTGAACGAGGTTGCAGGGTAGACACGTGTCCTCGACCTTCTTGCCCGGAAAACACTGGCCTGCTTCGGGATAGTTAGAGCAATTCAGTTCTTTCGGCCATTGGAAGCCAGCCGCTTCGATCAGTCCCAAACAGTGCTTCCGTACGTCCAGACAGAGCGATCGGCACGGACGCACCACTATGTCCACTGCCGGATGGCAGAACGGGTAATACGTGAGGCACAGAAAATCCAACAAACTAGGGTGGCATTTGCTCTCAATCAGCAGTTTATAGCCTTCAAGCTTCTCTTCGGGTGTGTCCAAATCGATGTCCCGACGGAGATACGCATAGGTGTAGTTGAGGCTAGCACACACATTCGAACTAAAAGGCACACACTGGTGCGTCTCCCAAAGCGCACTGCCCAGCGAACACGGCACAAGAAGAGCTAGCAGCGCAGATACGAAAAAGAACATTTTCTCTCTGTTTGGTTACTTTAGTAACTACACATGCGCAGAGTTTCCACTTGAAATCACTTTGACGGTCGTCCGGACACTTGTAAGCCTTAGCTCTTACATGGCCTCGGGCCGGCGGTCACAAGGACACTTATAGCTACACGTGAAGACATGCTAGGTATGCCACTATGACCCATTTAAGCGTGACTGACTAGCTTCCATGCATTGCACACCAACCTGGCTCCCAAGGGATCGGCATGACATAAGCGATTGCTTATTACACCAAGGGCACAGGGAACGATGTAATTGGATATCACTTTACAGTATCCAACACAGGTGGTACCTTGGTCTACTCCCTAGTAACGCAGTAGACACACGAATGAGCTTCCCTTCCATCTATGGCAATATACGCTGCACGCCCATGTAGTGTAGATGTGGAGTGTTGTTGACTCTATAAAGATCCATGATCCATCTGGCCCCAGAGAACATGTGCAGTGTTTACTCTTTAAAGATCCATGATCCATCTGGCCCCAGAGAACATGTGCAGTGTTTACTCTTTAAAGATCCATGATCCATCTGGCCCCAGAGGATATGTGCAGTGTTGTTGACTCTTTAAAGATCCATGATCCATCTGGCCCCAGAGGATATGTGCAGTGTTGTTGACTCTTTAAAGATCCATGATCCATCTGGCCCCAGAGGATCACCTTACAGTGGGCTGCATGGCTCAGTGAAAAGTAACTATAAAAATAGATAATTATTATTGAAAATGATCAGATGATTCTCTAAACATGGTGGGATGGCAAAATTGTCTGTTATTAATAGTTTAAGAGTTAAGAACAGATGTTCACGATAAACTGTTATTACAGAAGGGCAGTGTGGAAATTAAAAGACAAGGGACCTAAGTGAAGTTCAGTAATTACTCGCAACATGTAGAAAAAGGTTATTGTTGGAAGCATCCTTGGTATGGTAACTGTGATCACTTGAGTGGTTGGGGTTGCAGGGTTGACCCCCCAAAGGAAGTATAAACGGCTGATGCAATCTGGCCTTCTATACATGGCATCAAGGTATTCCAAGGATTCCAGTCTCCTGAGTTAGGGGCACTTGAGGCTGGGGCTGATTTGGGCAGCTTAAGAATTGTATGAGATGCAACGTTTAGGATACTGCACAATGCTGTACCAGAGCTAACATTAGACATTGGCCGTGGGTGGAACTGCCGAGGGTCAATGGTACATTATAGAGGTCATGCTGATTCAGTTGTAGGTAGGTACGAGGACACCGACACTTTCAAACACTCCGCCATGTCTTCATCCGACACTTCCTGCTCAACAGCACTCCCTATAGCTTCGGCCACACACACTGCTAACAAATGTTTGCACATAACTGAGTCCCGCCTCATAAGAACAGTATACTGAAAAGAGAGACAGCTACAGAAATTTGCGGTCCTCAAGCAGACGTACGTGTTCCTGGAACTTCCTTTAACTACGTACGTTGTTCGGCCACTGGGACAAGTATGAAGTTCAACGCCACTTTTATCCACAATGTCTAGGGCAGGAAGAAGGTTAGGCCCGCAGAGGAGCTTCAAAGCAAGCAGGTCCTCGTCTCTAATTCTCTTTTCACCCTTTAATCGCTTAGTCTTCACGCTTTCCAGTATCTTGTAAATGGCACTCTCGACCAATCCTTCACCGGTCGCCATTTGCAATCGCGCACATGACTTGTAAAAAATGTCCGTGATAGAAGGGTTAATAGTGCAAGTAATCAACAGAGCTGCAGGATCTTTCCTAAAGGATGTAGACTCCTCAAAATTGTCGGCTTCCTTATGGAGCGGTAAGTTCTTCATTTTCGTCCATATGCCATGGCTTGTAGCCTACCTGTAGCTACACGCTTCATGTGCACACCCACCCACTATCCTTGAATGAGTTACCTGCTGTGCCAGTCCGATGTGTGCAGCGGGCGATGAGTCTATGCTTCCCTTACCGTTTTTTTTTTAATGCTATTGCTATGCCAGGGAGTGTTCACCTTGACAAACTGGAGTTGAAGGAGAATGCCTTTGTGAGTTTGAGCATTGATCATGGATTGGGTACATCTGTTCTACTCCCTACAGGAAGTGGTTGCATTTAATATACATACACCGCTGCTGTTAGCTATGTCTGAAAGAGCAGAGGGTGTATGTGTTTGTGAGAGTATGCTAGCTTTTCTATGCGGAAGGAATTATTCAATGCGTGTTAGATTTCGTTTAGACCTTTACTGCATCAATTCGCATGTCCCCAGCATGCCTGTACATCAAGTAGACTCAACACAGTGATGGTCTGGTTACAGTAAACTGGATCACTGCATCGTGTTACATTATGGAACTATGTACTTACGTTGCTACCACATCCATGTACACACACATAGTTGCTGTGGGAGAGTGTGTGCATCCCATTATTTGAGACAATGCCATAGCGATGTCTACATTCCAACTGCATTCCAGCACCTGTCCCTTCCTTCTGTTACTGTAGAGGCAGCTATGCTATTCTATGCAGATGCATTGGTGTAGCATTGTTCTCATTCTCCTACTTAATGCTGGCTTCTCTCACGTTACATAATAGCATGTGTATGTGTGTGTCTACACTTGTGCGTGTGTACGTGTGTGCGCATATGCAGTGCTTCCTTTGAGGTGCACACCTGTGAATGAGTTCATTGTGACTCCTCCACTGATAGCTCCTCTTTTCTCACTGTTGCAATGCCTCATTGTATTCTACGTGTGGTCATTCAAGATCCATTGACCGTGGAATTCTCCATATATGGAGTGGTTTATATGAGAAGTGCCTAACTTGCGAAATGAGAATAAGATGATATCTAAAACAGTGTCCAAGGTGTAACATCAGATTGCTAGATCATCTCCATACAAATATAGAGCACAGCTGCAGTGTCTATGTATCGGTTACACAGATGTGGGCAATATCCTGCATGGCCGGGTGGCACATCTGGCGGGTAATGCCTCAGCTGGCTGCTATGTGGGGTCATCTAGTGAGGATCACTGGGTGTGCTACTGCAGTGGTGTGGTGTGAGTGAGGACCATTAGGCTATGCCTTGTGGCTGTAAATTACGAGGTGGTTAGCATCAGGGGATTGAGTGAGAGTCCTGTGCTTACAGCTAAGTAAGTATGCGTGACCTGTTGGATGTAGGAGTGACTAGGCTATGTCATTCATGCCCTGTGGGGGGGAGGGGCGGGGGGGGGGCGGGGTGTCATGCATCGATCACACCACATACTGCAGAGGTTTTTGCATTCCTCCGCAAGGAACCAGATGCTGTAGCCATATCAACCCATAGCGACAGGCATTGTGCTTGCCAGACAGACTCAGATCATCTCGTCTCTGTCATCTCGTTTGATGATATGCTAGGTCCTCTTATCTTCTTCTGTTCCACTTCTGTACTACTTTTCTTTTAATGGAGGCAAGGAGACTCGTCTTATTTGCTTAATGTTATCAACTGAAGGTAGTTCCCGTTCCAGTTTCAGCTCCTCTAAAGCTGGTTCCCATTCCTGTTTCTATCCCATGACAAGTGTGGATCATTCTGTGGATTAGTAACTGTTGTTGTAAAATTGCAATACGAAGTAGGTCATTTTGTCACCTTGGAGACTTCCCATTATGGAAGTTACTTTTCTGTTAGATGTATGTATTTCTATGACTTCATATTAATTGGCATCCAATTTGAACCAGTTGCTTAGCAATCCTACAAAAGTACAAATGATTCTACACTGTAAGAAGTGATGTCATTGCTGAATATACTGCCAGGCTGCTAGTGGTCTAGCTGCTGTAGTGTTATCTCACGGTTGTAGTGTTATCTCACGGTTGTAGTGTTATCTCATAGTCTTCTGTTATCTTCAAACACTGTACAAGCTGCACTGTGTGTGTGTGAATGTGGAGATATCAATAATGGAATAAAGGAGAAAGTGTAGAGGGGGAAGGAGGGGGAGGAAGGGAGGGATGGAGGGAGGGAGAATGAGGATGGCAGAGTGAGGATGGAGAGAGAGTGGAGGGAAATATGAGAGAGAGAGAGAGGGAAGGGAGGGGACGGACAGGAGGAGGGAGGGGAGAGACAGGAGGAGGGAGGGGATAGACAGGAGGAGGGAGGGATAGACAGGAGGAAGGAGGGGAGAGATAGGAGGAGGGAGGGATAGACAGGAGGAGGGAGGGGAGAGACAGGAGGAGGGCAGGGAGAGACAGGAAGAGGGAGGGGACAGACAGGAGGAGGGAGGGGAGAGACAGGAGGAGGGCGGGGAGAGACAGGAGGAGGGAGGGGACAGACAGGAGGAGGGCGGGGAGAGACAGGAGGAGGGAGGGGATAGACAAGAGGCGGGAGGGGAAAGGAAGAAATTCAGAGTGGGCAAAGAAGGGATGAAAGACATGGGAAGAGAAAGCACCTACCTGACATGTCTAATCAGCTAATGGATCTACCCACATCGTGAAGCATTCATAACTGAAGGCTCATTACTCATTTTATGCCAGTGTGCTTCTTGCCTTGTACTGTGCATGCTATATACATATGCACACTCAGTCGTGTGATTGCCACGGCATGTTGTCTGTGTTAGTGGTGCTAGGGTAGATGTGGTGAACAGTGCGCGGGAAGCTAATCAGTAAATAATGGCATGGCACTCTTGTAGTATTGTCACTCCTCACTCACTCATACATGCAGGATCGGCTCAAGCTCCCTTTCCGAATCCGCAAAGGATTTGCAGGTGTGTTGTGAGTGGCGCTTGCCGTTTCCCATTCCGCCTTGATGAGGCAGCGTGCAGTAACCTGTGTGTGCATACCAGCATGTGTGATCAACTATTTGAGAATTCATTTAGTGAACTGTACCTCAAATACTAAATATGCTTATTGGTCCCTTGTCCGGGAGTTTTAGCTATTAAATCAGACTAGATGGGATTCAGAGCGTTTTTTGTGGTCTGCATTTTGTAGGTCTGTGTGATTGGTTCAGAGTGCAGTTCACTTGTGCAATTGGTTTTAAGCTCAGTTCAGTTGGTCAACCTGATCGGTCGTATTTCATTGAATGGAATGATGTCATGGGCCTATTATGAATTAGCGTATAGCGCCAGTATATGACCCCCAAAAACATTTTTACAATGCTTGTTTTAATTGTAAGCTGTACCATTACAGTACGTGTATGTATTCCAGTGTTTGTTGTTTGGTGCATCAGCTGTGAAGGGCAAATGAATATCATTAAGCTTCACTGTTTCTATGCACAGAGAATGTGAAGATTGTGGTCCCCATTACCAATTTGTACAAGGGAACGTGGGAAGTGGAAGTGGGAGGCTTGTACATTACAGCTGGACCTGTCACAGGTGAGTGCCTGTGGCAACAACGACGACTGACTGAATGGTAATCACTGGATATTATGCCAAACCTACCAACTACACCAGTATCGGTGTCTCTGTTGGTAGGGGGGGCACGAAGCCCTACTGCCTCCCTATCAGCTGAGACACCAATACTGGCGTAGTTGGTAGGTTTGGCACAATATCTAGTGTAGCCGCTAGACTATACTTTTCATTACACACGGTTGCGGAAGAGAAATATTGTCTTCCGCCCCCGCACATAACGAGAAGTATGGTCTAGTGGCTAGACTATGTAATATCCAGTGATTACTATTCAATCTATTGCCTCCGCAGTGGCTAGCTGCGAGCAATCGTCCCCTTTCAATAACAACAACAGCAACAGCATTCTGGCAACGTTAATGTTGTGGCTGTATCTGCAAATTCAACACTTTTCATGTACAAATGTACCATTTTAATTGGTTAGACCCCACTAATGTGATGTGATTAGTGATATTCCCATAGCTAGAGGGTACACAGTGGAACCTGTCTAAGACAGCCACCTGTGGGCCAGTTCTAACTGACCTTTATAGAGAGGTGACTGCTCTACAGAGGTAGATTGCAATGATTTAGTGCTCTTTTGGTCCAGGGAGGCTGACTGTTTTAGAGAGGTGGCTGCCAAACACAGTGACCCACTTAGACAGGTTCCACTGTATCACTATTGCATCCAACGTTTGCACGGTCTGATGATATAGATATCTTTTTCAAAAAAACGTATCCAGCTGTGCCAAATGCAGGTTTACTGTGGTTACCATGGCAATGAGATCTATTTCATTTTCTGTTAGTTTGAGTGTTGATTCTATATTAAGTGCCCCTAATGTGCACTTTTTAATTTCATGAATTAAAGCAGTCTGGTGGTAGATTTTATGATCTTACACAAATTAAAGCCTGTCCCTATCCTGGTGTATAGTGAGAACCCCATTCAGGGCAGTAGAACTCTGGACCATACGTTGTAAGGAAAACTAGCGTAACTCTTTTCCGGACAGCATACAAAAATTGTAGAGGTGAGCTGCAAACTGCTAAGAGGAATTATGGAACGAAGAGAGATGTGCAACATTTAGACAGTTGTATTAAAACCTCACTGAATTGAATTGAGAGCCGTGTTGCTCTACACTGAGAGCATGCAGCCGTCCTGTCTTAGTGTGTCATCTGTGTGGACATAAACAAAGGCGACCCCAGCAAGCGCCTTTGGAGATGGGAATTGTCTGGCATAGCAACCATGTTGAATTCCATCATCATGGAGTCGTGCATCACTCTAGATCCACAGCATGAGCAACAACGGTAAACTTTTAGATAGACAGACAGACAAACAGACAGACAGACAGACTGACTGAATCACTTAACTCCTGTGTGTATTCACACAGGGGTAACAATCACACCTGCCCAGCTGTTGCAAATAGAAACAAAAGTAGTTTTCATTTAATTTAGGAGATTGTTATTTCAGCTGTCCTTTGTTCTCCTTGTGATTACATAACAAATTCATTATGCTCTCCTGACACCTTGTAACAGCTGTTCACACATTTTAGGTGCTACTATTTGAAGTGCTTTGTGCTGGAAATGGAGTGGGTGCTTGTATTCAGCCGGGATGTCTATAATTCATTGATGAGGGCATGTTTTTGTGTGCCTGGCCTCCCTGCCTCCAGAGAGATTAATGGCTGCTGTGAGCATCTGATAGGGCTTCAGCCAGACTCCACTTGGTCGCCAGGCAATGTAGTCCATAACGGGTGGTGGATTTGTTAGATAGACATGACCTGTCAGTGGCCTTGTGTGGGTATTGTTTAAACACAGTACATACCTTCCTCTTCCCCTCCTAGTTCACTGCAAGGTGCATTGTGGTAGGAGGCCCTTCGAGGTGCTGTGTTAGGGCACACCCACATGCACACATCCACCCACACATCCACATATGCACATACCACACATGCAGTTGTGAACATTCCACATTGCACATGCATGTGCGCACACAACTGTGTCAGCCAATTGCCACACTGCACAAAGCTGTCCCAACAGTTTGTTACTGTAGCAGAGATGTGCAAGTAGGCGTGTGAGCCCCGCCCCTCTGCACTCCCCCTTTTGCCCTAATTCTGTCCCTCCCTTTCCTCTCACTTCTCCAAGTCCTTCCCCTCCTATCCTCTCCTTCCCCTCCCTTCCCTCTCTCCCCTCTCTTTACTGCATTCCCTCCCCCTCCCCCTCCCCCTCCCCTCTCACTCCCTCTCCCATCCCTCACTCGTCTCTCCCCCCTCCTTCCCCTCCAGGGTTCAGGTATGATGAAGCAACTGCTGCTAGGGAAGACTTTGAGCACAAACAGGCACAGCTGAGCAAAGTGGAGGAAGCCAAGAAGAAGGCTGAAGCTGAAAAAGGTGAGCAGTCGTTCAATCCTGGATTCCATTCTGAGACTAAGGCATCACTGAATGTGGAATGGGAATTGGACAGTGATATTCAGTTTGGGAATGTGACTAGGACTTGTGTTTATACCAATATGACTGGTTAGTGGGACCTTGTCATCATCCCACTTGGCCTCATTGGTGTGGTCTTCTGCTGCCATAGGGCAGATAGTCTATTGCCGGAATATAGTGCAAGGGAGGGCGAAGTGTTGCCACTGGGTCAGTTTGGCTTAGTTGTTGAAACTCTGTGGTAGAATGTAGGTCTTGGGTTCCATGCCACCTATCTTCTGAGACATGCTTTACAGATTACATTTGTTAATTGATAAATACATCTGACTCAAAGCTCTCTTGAGCAGCATGACTGTGACTGTGACGCACGTGTGTGTGAGTGAGTGTGTAATGTGTGTGTGTATGTGTGTGTGTGCACAGAGGGGAAACAAGAGGAGAAAGGCTTCTTTGGAGGAGTGGTGGAGTCCCTTGTGGCGCACATTGTGAAGGTGGTTCAGGTATGTAAGTACATGCCAAGTGCTGCTTCTGGCTGGTGAGTGCCCTATGTATTGGTTTGGTTGCTTCATCATAAGAGTGTGTTTGTTCATTTCAGATCCGGGTTGGAAATGTGCACATTCAGTATGAGGACGAGGTGAGCTGCGTGACTGCCCGTCTCAAGGCATGCTAATCACATCTAACTCCTACCCACTTCCTCCTCTCCATTGTATTCACCTACCGTAGCTACTTGATGTCACCTCACACCGTCATTCACCCTCAGTCACTCCCCTCCCACACTCACACACCTCTCTCTTGCTCTCTGTATGCCACACACACATTCACCCCTCCTCTCATCTTCCCCTCACCTCACTCACCCCACCCTCCCCCTCCCCTCCACACCCTCTCACACTTGCAGCACTCACACCCACAACACCCTTTCACGTGTGGCATTACAGTCGAAGGACTGTTTCTTCAGGTGGGTATGTTTGAAGACCTCCTGTCGCAATGTCTATGATCTTGTCTCTAGTAGATTACTACAAAGCATAAGAATTCATCACCTTATCTTGTGGGCTCAATACGGACAATTGGACGACAATGGGCGACAATTGGATAGTCCTAGGCATGAATTAGAATACAACAGTAGCAGCCATAGCCCAACCTTCCACAGTCTATTGCATGCCTATGTGGTAGAGTCATGCCACTGGAATGACAGGACTCTTCTCCACAAGGATTGCATCAACTCCAGCTGCACTGTGTCTGTGCAGGTGTTGACAACAAGGTCAACTACACTGAGATGTTTCCGTAAACAGTCGCTGCATTCTAAAACTCTGAAGGTTCTTTTAGTGGTATCTATTTAGTCACTGGTGAATGATTACTTCATCAGGTTGGTGTCTTTTCTCGGAGTTGTCGTTTTCAGACATAGATCTTGTCTCCAGTGATCTAGTCAGAACGTCTATATTATAAATGATTGAATGTGTGGGGAAGAGGGAGGGAACAGCAATAAAACTTGAAGGTGATGGATGATGCCGCGTGTAGTGATGATGGATGAGGCTGGAACTCTCCTTATGCTTTGAAGATACCTTAGATCTGCTTTGGCCTTTGATGTGGTTTTTGCCTTTGATGTGTTTGTTGCTATATGAGGTGTGAGTGTGAGTTAGTCCCTCCCCCATCAACTCGCCTGGTACCTCCTATGCTGCAATCTTGTATAATATAGGTGGCCCATTCCCGTGTTGTGTCCAACAACTGATGGCAGCGTGGGAGTATGGTCAGTGTGCATGGGAGAGGGGAAGTGAGGTGTGGAATGGTCACTGTTGCTAAGCGACAGTTTTTAAATGTTAAGTTGCATTATTGCGTGCTCCACCAAAAGTACAAATGACTCTCGAGCACTTCACACAGGAACAGACAGAATACAGCTGGCTTGCAATATACAAAATGTACTGTGTGTGAACACATTAACTTCCTAGGTAAGGCATATAAATACACCATCTATATATACAGTTTAACTGGCCATGTACAGTATATAAATGTACAGTATGTCCAGTACATGTTAACTTGTTGCAGTTGATCTGGGCCCATGCTAAAGTGTCTAAAGTGCATAACTACTGGTACAGTGGTATCTAAGACAACCATCTGTGGGCCAGTTCTAACTGACCTTTATAGAGAGGTGGCTGCTCTACAGAGATAGATTGCAATGTTTTAGTGCTATTTGGGGCCAGGGAGGCTGGCTGCCTAGCACGGTGACCTTCTTAGACACATTCCACTGTATGTAGGTGTGGTAGTTCTCATGGAAGGAACGTCTGGTGATGTAACCGAGCGGGACAAGCCTCTTCTACTTGTACGCAGGTTTTGAACCCACCCCTGACCTGAAACTAGCCTGTAGTCCGTGGGGTGTTGCCCCAACAGTCAACATTTCAGAATTATTTCATCTGCTTGCTCTGTGTGGTAGCTCTTCCCTTACTTCTGCCTTGGGCTTCTTATTCAGACCTAAAGTCTGGTCAGATCCACCCTAACACGGTAACTGGCATTCTTGTGCATCACCATAGCAATCATCACCATGGCAACCGTTTGAAAATGCATTTCTGATTAAGTGCCTGCAAGACCCAGTGCTATGTCTTGAAGGATGTAATTTAAAGGGGATGGCATGAATCTCAAGTAGACACAACTACATCAGAAGACATTGGCATACATTCCCATGCTCCCTTTGTACTGAATCCTGTAGCTACTGTACTTACTAAGTTCTGTCTTGATTGATGGCATTATTTTCATTGCCCACAGCTTCTTTACACACAAACTCTCGTCCTTTGATACAAAGGGCATCAAAGCGCCCACACACAGACTTGCTGGCCGCTGCCACACGAGTGCTGCTTGTTGTGGGCCAATGGCTGAGCTGATCACTTTTGGGGTGACAGTGTCAGCTGTATGTGATGATGTCAGCTGTTCGTGTGACAGTATCGACTGTTTGTGACAATGTCCACTGTTTGTGACAGTGTTAGCCGTTTGTGATGGTGTCCACTGTTTGTGACAGTTGCCACTTTGACGTCATCCTGGAAGGTGGTGTGGTTGCTCAGACAAAGATGGGACAGCTTGTATGACAGGTGGACAGACAGGTGGACAGACAGACAAACAGACAGACGTACAAACAGACAGACAGACAGACATACATACATACAGACAGACAGACAGACGGGCAATCACTGTCGAACACAGATGTGTGGGCGAAGAGGTCAACAAACCCAAATGGCAGTAGTGTGTGCTTGCGTTAGTCATCCACATCACTGACATGCTGCTAATCTAATATAGACTGCTAGTAGTGGGGGTGGGGTGGAGTGGGCGTGTCACATGTGATGTTATTGGGATGTACAGTGTTGCACATTGCAGTGGTCTAGAGCACAGGCACAATGCCCACTTTTAAATTTAAAATGTGTTTGTTTGTTTGTTTGTTTCCTGTCATGATTAGTTTTAACTGGTCTAAACCAAGCTACTCTGAGACACAGGGCACAGAGACTATACACTGCCCCATGGGTCACAGTGTGGCAAAGTCCAAGCATTCAAAGCATCTCTACCAAACCAGTCTAGTTGTCCACAAGTGCTCAGATGGTGCCAAATATCAATTTGGCACCATTCGCGCAGCCAGCTAGCCGGAACAGCTGTGTACATTGCGCATGGCGGGTGCCTGCGTGTGGCAATGAGCGAGCAAGATTGGATGAGGTGTATAGAAGGAAGTATTCTAATGAATCACATACGTTACTGTTGTCCATCCAGCCCATCAATTATTATTTAAATTACTGGTGATATATGGCTTTATTGCGGTCTATCACTGATGATGAATTAAGTAACAGATTTTATCGCAGCAGTTATTCTATCAATACCCATTTCCATTGACTGCTTTGGTCAATTGTCCATTGTGTGTGAGGTGACGCAGCTCACTGGCATGACCGGCTGTGTGTAGCCTTGCTCTGGAATGCCTACAAACCCCTTACAAGCTCCCTATCTAGGATAGGGTACAGGATGGGAAGTTTACAGGGTCCTCACAGAGGTTTGTGGAGACACCAGGTGTGGCTGTTGAGGAATGGCGGGCCTGGTACCAGGCTTAAGGGAAGTGGCTACGTATGTCAGTTTGTTGGCATTTGCATGAAAAATGCCACAATCAATTTAGATTGGAGGAATGTAGCAGACAAAGCTTCATGATGTTTTTGCAAAGAAATCCTTGGAATCCTTGGAATATGGCAGACAAAGCTTCGTGATGTTTTTGCAAAGAAATCCTTGTAAGCTGCTAAAGACTGTTTTGACGAAGTCTTTGTGGCCAAAACATCCTATTTTTGTTTGATTGCCTGTTATGTTTCTTACCTTTGAAGTCACCTCCTTCCAGTAACTCTGTGTAACAGTGAGCCTCTACAACATTAGTGCTGTCATGTGTATGGCTTGTTGGCATCTGGTTATACAAATCACATAATAATTTGCCATTGGAGTAAGCCACAGTTGATTGGGGTTGAAGGTGTGCGCACATCTCAGCCTGCCATGGCTGAAGAATGCTTTGTGCACAGCCGAAGCTATTGGGTGCTGTGCATACAAGTGCAGCTGTTTCTACGGGTGCTAGATTCTTTCAACATTGCAGAGGTGAGTGAGCGTGCAACCAACAAGGATGCTCGGACACACACACGGGGCGTACCTGTCTGTAACCATATGTCACGGTCTAGTGCATTAGCACATGTTGCCTAGCAATGCATTCAAGCCTGCTTTGAGGTGTGATGTTGAAAGGCTGATTGGCAGGGGAATTGTTACGTGTTGATAAGGTGTGCGGCACGCTGGGTATGGAGTTTCTGACTTTCATGTAGCTCTATTTACTGTGGGAGACTGCCTGGTTTATTGCGCTATCGAGTATCCACGACTATGCTAAAGACAGCAGTCCATGTAGGGGCATGGGGTAGGTTTCAAGTTACATATACAGTGCTCAAATAACAGTAAACATTTACGTCCACAGAATGACGTGTTTTGTATATGTGAAGTTATTGAAGTAAACACAATGAGTTGGAACTGTCCATAAGTTGACAAATAGGCAAGGACTGGGCCGTCAAGTTGTGCCGTTTGCCATGTACAAGTGTCCCAGCCTTCGCCTGGTGCTGTACTAACAGCTAGGGATGTGCTGTGTGACAAAGCACATTCTTCTTACAATACGATGATAAGGAAGTCAGAGGGCTTATGGGTGCTTAAGAGTAAATTTGTAGATTGTTCCAGTTCGTCCACATTCAAGTGCATTGAGTTTCATACTGTACTGTATGACAGAGGGGATCAAGGGGTTTAGGCTTCCGGTTACCTTACGGCTACTAATTTATCATAATTATACTAATTTTAGCAAAATTAGTGGGCAGTGTGAGAATCGCTAAGAATTGTACAAGCAAAGTAAATTACATGTAAAAATCATTATTTATACGCAAAACCTGAAAATCACTAGAAGGAATACTTGTCAAATGCTGGACTATTCAAACCACTAAATTTTGTACCTGTTAAAAGTACCCACTATCCATACTGTAGCTTCAACTAACCTTGGAAGCTATAAGGAACACGAGTAATAGTTTCACAGGGCATTTTCACTTCGTAAGGTTCAGCCAACTTCTCAACTTTCAACTATCTACACTGTGTGGTGTTGTCTGTGAGAATTCGCTGTCAGGTCTCCAGTAGTGCCTGGTGTTCACGTCTTTATGTTTCTCTGCAGAGTACGGATGGTCAGTGGAAGGTTGGTGGGAGAGACAGCTCAGACTCTCTGGTCTTCAAGGTGTGTGAGTATGTATGGTTTGCATGTGACATGTGTGCACATTGCTACTTGCATGCCATGTGCCACAGCGTGTATGTGTGTGTGTGTGTGTGTGTGTGTGTGTGTGTGTGTGTGTGTGTGTGTGTGTGTGTGTGTGTGTGTGTGTGTGTGTGTGTGTGTGTGTGTGCTGTGTGTGTGTATGTGTGTATGTGTGTGTGTATGTGTGTGTGTGTGTGTGTGTGTGTGTGTGCTGTGTGTGTGTATGTGTGTATGTGTGTGTGTATGTGTGTGTGTGTGTGTGTGTGTGTGTGTGTGTGTGTGTGTGTGTGTGTGTATGTGTGTGTGTATGTGTGTGTGTGTGTGTGTGTGTGTGTGTGTGTGTGTGTGTGCTGTGTGTGTGTGTGTGTGTGTGTGTGTGTGCATGCATTTGTGAGTGCATGTACCCCCCCCCCCCCCAGTGTTTCACTGCACCAAGTCACCCTTTCACTCACATATGTAAGAGACACTACAACTAACAGCACTAGCCCAGGCGCTTTAGTGGTTCTTCTAAATTGGGTTCAAACTCATCGCATATACTCACCATCTCACCATCCACTCTGCAGTACGTTTCCATGGCTCTTTCATTCCTTGTTACATAACCATCACGTGCTGTTTGCCTACGGCACTTCTTGCATTAGTCGATAGGAGCTCAGACAGGGTGAACCAAACTCAATGTGCAGTCACAAGAGTGAAACATCTCTATTGATTTGCCAGCGGGTTGACTCTATCCCTGTTTGGTATTTAAGCCCAATCTTGTAAGATATAGTTAGCCTAATGTCAGACCATCTGGCGTGCAAGTGAGCCTGCTTGGCGTCATTAAAGGCTGTGTGGGTGGATAGTCTAGCCTGTTGGACTAGTGGGTTGGTTGAGCCATTCCGGTGAGTGTGCCTGCAGAATGGCTTCTGGTGTATGAATGTGTGTAGGTGTTTACGTGTTTACACCTGTGTGTGTTGGGGTGTGTGTGTGTGTGCGTGTGTCCCAGTGTTTGGCAGAAGCTCTGTGAGTATGCCAGAAGGTTGACAGATATGCAGCCAACGTGTCTAACCATTTTGTTAGGTTGAAAACTTGATTATTGCTTGGTTACAAGTCTAGTCATACTTGTGAATGACAAGCCACTGGGGAGATTATAGTAACTTGTGTAATTTGTTCTTAGGTGCTAACACACTTTTCAGCTTTTAGCACTGTTAGTGCTACTTATGCTAGTCACCTAGACATTAGCAAGTGTAGGTGGGGAATTCTACAGCCAGGAGACCACGACGGATACTCTGATGCTGTCACTCAAGGCTGTACCCCACCTCTCTCATCTCATGGGTCTTGCAAGCCCATAGATACAGTAAGTACCCCTACTGCATCGAGGGGGCCATGCGACTGGGGTGATAAGGCTGGTGTCTCCGCAGCCAATGGGCCACGTCTTGTTGCCAGCTCAACCCATCATTGGGTTCAACGTAGCCAAGTCTTGGCTGTGGCATATGCTTGTGTGTGCGTGTGTGTGTGTGTGTGTGTGTGTGTGTGTGTGTGTGTGTGTGTGTGTGTGTGTGTGTGTGTGTGTGTGTGTGTGTGTGTGTGTGTGTGTGTGTGTGTGTGTGTGTGTTGGTTGTATGTGTGTGTGTGTGTGTGTGTGTGTATGTGTGTGTATGTGTGTGTGTGTGTGTGTGTGTGTGTGTGTTGGTTGTATGTGTGTGTGTGTGTGTGTGTGTGTATGTGTGTGTGTGTGTGTGTGTGTGTGTGTGTGTTGGTTGTATGTGTGTGTGTGTGTGTGTGTGTGTGTATGTGTGTGTGTGTGTGTGTGTGTGTGTGTGTGTTGGTTGTATGTGTGCTTGTACATTATACATAGACATGTGGGAATGGGAGTAGTGTATTTTGTGTGTGTGTCACTGATGCAATCAGGCTTGCTGGGTTATCTCCTGGGGAATCCTCTTCCCGAACCTGAAGGGCTGTCCACATAGTCATATCGCTTGCTCACGCCCAGTGCCATCCATACCTGAAGCCTATGGACTGTATTGTATCATGCACTTGATCAGCAAAGCTTACATTTCTTCTGTGACACTGTTACCTACAGCATGTGTGTCATGTGTGTGTGCAAGAGTAGATAAGCTTGCTGTGTGCTAATTGAGACAGGCAAAAGAAAGGAATTCAGTAGCTCCCAGCTACCTTAATGCCATGGAGCCTTCTAAGATGATCGCTATACGTACAAAGCAGCCACCTCTCTATAACAGCCAGCCTCCCTGGCCCCAAATAGCGCTAACATACTGTAGCACTAAACCATTGCAGCCTACCTCTGTAATGCAGCCACCTCTTTATAAAGGTTGTTCACACAACTAGCCCACAGGTGGCTGGTCCAGTGGAGGCATATTCATACAGCACTGATGGGAAGTACTGTCACTGGGAACTGCCAAACATCCAAATTTGTTCCTAACGTTAAAACAGAGTTAGGTATGCATGCATGTAGGTGTGGTCTACCCAACCACTCTGCCTTACAAACATTGATAATTGCAATAAGTGTTTATTTGTGCAGAGTACAGCCGTTAATTATTAGCTGGTTAATTGAACAGTATTACTGGATTAAGGTGCTGTCCCACCCTTGCCCTCTGTGCCACTGGGGCAGTAACAAATTGGCTTTGTAATGCTGATACCGACTCAGCATTTCCATTTTCATATACATATTTCATTATTATGTCATTAGCCACGTTTGAAGATTAATGCAATTATTGTTGTGTGGGTGACCTGTGTGTGTGCTGTGTGTGCTATGAGGTGATGTTTACCCTATTGAGTTAATGTGGGGGCTGGATTATCTGATTTGCGAAGGCAAATAATCTGGGTGTGTCCGGCACTGCAGAAGGTTGTCTGAGTGGGGTGGTAATGTGTACAGATAGGTATGTAGTGCACATGTCGTACACATGGGCACATACTGTAACACACACACGCGCACGCACACACACACGCACACACACACACACACACACACACACACACACACACACACACACACACACACAAGCATACACACACATACAACCAACACACACACACACACACACACACACACACACACACACGCACACACACACACACACACACACACACACACACACACACACACACACACACACACACACACACAAGCATACACACACATACAACCAACACACACACACACACACACACACACACACACACACACACACACACACACACACACACACACACATACAACCAACACACACACACAATACCACATAAGGGGTTCCTAACACACACACACACACACACACACACACACACACACACACACACACACACACACACTTTCACATACACCACACTGTATACATACAAACACTGTATGTATTGAACACACATACCATGCAACATTCATGTACATGCACACACACACACATCACTCAGCATACAATGCATATTCATACACACACATACTGTACAAACACCATGCAACATAGTACACATCCCACACACATAATCATTATAGGTACAACCCACTTCAATCATGTACCACACACATCCTACCTATTGTGAACAGTTTGTACTATCTAAGCTCAAAGGTTCAAACATCCTACTAGATCGGGTCAGGTCAGAGTCCATCCAGGGTCAATTGCACCAGACCAGAGTGCAGGCAGGAGACATGGATGTGATGATGGGTGACGGTAGAGTTTCACTGTTGTGTGCTTGTCTGATGGTCACGTAAAATTATCTTCTGAAGTGCATTCCGTCTCTCGGTGTCATATATGTCACTATGCCCGCGCATGACCTGTCACTTCCATCAATCGGTGAAGAATGGTACCGTTTGGATGGTGGCCTACCAATCATACCTGTGGTATTGTTAGAAGCGTCTGGTTGTTCAGTCTGTTTGGTGGTTAGCTTACACTGCATACATTACTCTCGTTAAGCAACACAGACCCACACTGTTGTATTACCAGGTGAATTGCTTGCAATGTCATACGATCTAGTGTGAGTCTTCTTGGCAAATCAGTTTGTATGCGCGGTATGGTAACACGCAGCAACTCCCACATTGGCATGTAATGCACTTCGACTCCCACCTTGGCATGTAAGAGGATTAAGTACCACTTGAAGTGTTCATTACGCTGCTAGGCAACACGTTGTGTACCACACATTCTATCATGGTCGCAATGTCGGAGTTATTGATGAAGAAAATGCCCTGAATAGTGAGTATACCGATGCCTCTCCACCAAGCATCTACTTACACATCTATGTAAGAGCAACTTGAATGGTTTCCATTTCTCCATGTTTCGAGGTATTCCCTCATCTCATCTTGTCCACTGACGTGCTTGTTAACCGAACCAACCAATACTGTACATAGCCTTAACGCATACGTTGTACAGTGGAATCTGTCTGAACTGGTCAATATGTAAACCAGCCCCCTTTCTAAAACAGCCAGCCTCCCTGGTCCGAAATAGCAGTAAAACATTGCAGTCTACCTCTGTAGAGCAGCCACCTCTCTATAAAGGTCAGCTTTGACTGGCCCAAAGGTGGCTATCTTAGACTGTTAATATTCCTCCTGGGCCAAAACACTCTGTTATTGATTTCCTATGCTGCTGTATGTGAAAAATTGCTCATCAAATCCCACTTGAGGATATCTTAGACTGGTTCAAATGTATCTTCTTGTTGCAGCAGGCAAACATGACATCGTGTCATGCATATGTTATGTGTGTAAAGGCACTGTACAAAGAGACACACACACACACACACACGGCATATAGTACACAGGTGCACTACAGTACAGTTACAACCTCCCCCCCTCCAATACGTGCTGCAGAATGTTTTGCATAAATTCATAAATTGCTTAAAATTGGACTAGTATGAATGGTATCTTGGGTGAACTAGTTGATTGGCTCTTGAGTTGTGTTGTGAATTCAAATTGGGAATTAGATATTGAAATGGAAGTTGGGAGCCATTGTGAGGGATGCATATCTCACTGGTGGGCAGTGTGCCAGTGCTTTAGTGTCCACCTCATTGGGTGGGAGGCCGACTGTGGTCAGTGCTGTCCCTTCACACTTGTGTACTGGAGGGGAGAGGGGAGGGCTCAATCTGATTGCCAAATGAGCTGATAATTTGGTATCTCCTCTCCCTTTGTCCTTGTTCCACCACATCCACATGTATTACACAGCTACTTTACCAGGTGTCTTTGGTGGCCAACTGTCCTCTGTAAACATGACCCCTAGGTGCTGTAGCACGATACCACTCATAAAAAATGTCCACTGATGATGTGCGTTTGAAGTACTGATTATGATCCCTTCATATACGTACCATGTCTGACCTCGGTGCTGTGAGCGTGGGATGTGGTGTGTAATGTGTTTGATCTTTGTGGTACAGAGGTGTGCCATGTGTGGGCGGCTGTGGGGTCTGGTGTGGTACCTAATAAACAGATTGTTAACGGTCAAGCTTTTCCTGTTTGATTGTAGGCGATTGAATGTTTGTGTCGTGTTGTCTCTGTGTGTTGCCTTCGTCAACAACATGCCCTGAAATGTCTCACAATGAAGTTATGTGTGCGTTTGTAGGGTTTCGTGTTTGTGTGTACGTGTGTGTGTGTGTGTGCATGTGCGTGTGCTGTTAATCAACTTGTCTCATCTCTGCAGTTGGCTGAGCTGGAGAATTTGTCAGTGTACTGGAACACGGATGCTTCTTTGACGACAGCTCTCAATCAACAAGAGTGGGAGGTACATTAAGAGAGAATAGGAGTGTGCGGTGGTGGATGTGGAGGGTTGTGTAGGAATCGTTGGATGGTATGCAGTCTACACTAAAGTGCACTCTAGATGTATAGTTGGTTTTCCATGAGTGGGGGGAGTGTATGCCAGCCTTCCCAATCTATTGAATTGATCTTCAATTATTGTACACATCTTTTAGCTCGGTAATCACTCACACCGTGGTGACATCACTTGTCTTTCCGGCGACATTGCAAATGCCAAGAATTCCTATATTTAAAAGAAATTCATCAAATAGTTAATACTGCACTTTCCCTGCCGTCGTACAGTCTCGGTCCCCCCCTCCCCCCTCAGTATCAGATCATTAAACCTGCACCGCGTGCGTACCTCCCCTCTCGCACAATGTCGCCCCACCCTACTGGTATGTGCGCACTTGCACTGGCGAATAGATAAGTGACAATTGTCCCCTTTGATCAGGGTACACAGCTGTGTGTTGGGGAGACAATGAAGGGAAGTTCCATCCCTGGTACTTCAGAATGCGGAGGAGTGAGGCGTCATTGAAAGGCTTGTACTAATAGAACATACATACCATTGTAGGACGGGGCTCAATCAAAGAGTGCCGGCTGAGAGGTTAAAAGAATGGCTTGTTGTAATTCAACTTCCTTCAGTCTCCTTTGGACTCATTGGAGGAGCGAAGTCATGAGAGGGGCAGCATATCGTAAACCAATTATCATTTAATCACTTCATTGAGGTCGGGGTGTGTAATTTATACTGCATAACTTAATTAATAGGATGGTACCTTGGGTACTACCATGTGAGGATGAAATTCCATTGTAGAAACCCATCTACATTCAATCACCCTTCAGTGGATGATGTAGTCTGTAGCCCTTTAATGGGCAAGTGGTGGTGGTGAAGGTCATGGATGTGGTGGATAGTGGTGATAGAATGGCCTCATTTCGACAGGGTGGGGCAGCCACCAAATGCAATTTTCAGAAGCATCGACAGAGATGGGGCTTAGAATTCTGTTACTGCTACTGCCAGTGCTGAGGTCAGGGAGTAGAGGATTGAAGGAACCAATCGTTGTTCAATCGCTTTATTGGACACTATCATTCCAGAAACTGCTGGTATTGAAGAAATGATCATCACAGAAGCCATTCCTTGCATGATCCCTCTCTGCTGATGCAGCAGGCATTTCCTTGCTGCCCACCCCACCCCGTCTGGCACGTGGGCATTGCGTTGTCACTCTTTAGCACTTACAGTGCTTAACTTCATTACTAGTCATACCACCTTGACTAATAGGGATAAAATATTTTTGAGTCACCCAATCAAGTGATTCGTGAAAATGTGGCTTCAAACTGATTTGGTGACCCTTGTACTCCACTGCAGGAGAATATGCAACGGCTGGTGGCACAAGGGACTGCCCGCCCACTTGGCATTAACTATTGTAAGGCAGACCACACATTGTCTATGCATTGGGTAGCTCTTGGTTTAGAGAGTGGGCTCTTGGTTTAGAGAGTGGGCTCTTGTATTAGAAAGTGGGCTCTTGGTTTAGAGAGTGGGCTCTTGGTTTAGAGAGTGGGCTCTTGTATTAGAAAGTGGGCTGTTGTAGTAGAGGACGGGCTCTTGCTCAAACATGTCACTCTTGCTTTTTACTTTCTCTGCAATGCATACACATGTATGGACAAACACTGTACACATGCACGCACACACACACGCACACACACACACACACACACACACACACACACACACACACACACACACACACACACACACACACACACACACACACACACACACACACACTGATTCTCCCCCAGTGTTTGGTCCAGTGTCAGCCTCTGCTCGCATCATGTTCAACACAAAAGCGGGCCAGGTCCTGAGTATCCCCCAGGTCAAGGTGGAGCTGGGTGTAGAGAAGGTGGACATCTCACTGGACAAGCTTCAGGTACAGTGCAATATACTGTGTACACACCAGCTATTCAGGAACAATGTGCATACATAGATTGCTCTGTAACATGTGTTACTTCAGTTACTCACATTGTCGGTGGCTGTCAGAGGGTAGTTACTTGAGCGTTGAGTAGGAGAGGGTCTTTTTAATGTTGTAAAGGCTCATTGTTGCATTGAATGACCCGGCGGTAGTCAGGCCACTGAGCAGGAACACAGCTGTCAATGAAAACTCTAATACAGAGCATTTTGACCCTAGGGCCTTTGTCAACTGTCAAGTGTCAACTGTCATTCTGTAGCAGTTGACAGAGAACTTCATGTCAAAACAAAACGTCCTGTGTTTGAGTCTTCAATGACACAGTTGTGTCCTGCTCAGTGGGTGATTACTGCGCCATTGGAGTGTCACAATGTTAGCAATACTGCATGCATGGGGGTATGAACAAATTGGCTTGAGGCCACCAACTAATGAGCCGCCTGGGACTATGTCAACTAGCTATGACTGCAAGACAGTGCAGCAGCTGTTCACACAGTTATTAGAACACCTGCCTGTGGGCGTGTCCTTTTGTTGATTTATTAGTTTGACGGCATTCTGAGCCTGCTGGACTCCCTGGACCGCATGTCCACACAGAAGAAGTTCCTCCAGTACAGACCACACTCATCACTGAAACAGCTGCAGGGGAAGGATAAGCTGGAATGGTGGGTGGGCACATCAAAGGGACGAAAGACATGACAGCCACTTTGAAGTCTGTCACAATGTTTTTTTGAATTATTGAAGTGATGGGAAGTGTTTGTAGTGTGTATGTATTTGTTTATTCAATCACTAAATAATGAAGCTGTGTGTGTGTGTGTGTGTGTGTGTGTGTGTGTATGTGTGTGTGTGTGTGTGTGTGTGTGTGTGTGTGTGTGTGTGTGTGTGTGTGTATTTGTTTATTCAATCACTAAATAATGAAGCTGTGTGTGTGTGTGTGTGCACGTGTGTGTGTGTGTGTGTGTGTGTGTGTGTGTGTGTGTGTGTGTGTGTGTGTGTGTGTGTGTGTGTGTGTATTTGTTTATTCAATCACTAAATAATGAAGCTGTGTGTGTGTGTGTGTGCACGTGTGTGTATGTGTGTGTGTGTGTGTGTGTGTGTGTGTGTGTGTGTGTGTGTGTGTGTGTGTGTGTGTGTGTGTGTGTGTGTGTGTGTGTGTGTGTGATGGGTGCTGTCATCCATTGTGCTCTTTGTCTTCATCACACCTACAATCGCACAGCAGCTACATAAACATACCCTACCTGCAAATGATTGTTGCAGCTGTAGGTATCAGTATGCGTGTGCTGTGTTTGGCAGTCTCTATCTGGATTCTGGAACTGTGGGAGGTAACCTCACTGTGTTCCCATGTACGTCACCACAGGTTTAGGTACGCTGTGAACAGTGTTCGGTGCCTGATTCACAGGCGAAGGCTGGTCTGGTCATGGAGCTACATCAAACAAGTCCGGTATGTGCAGTACACGGTCTACCCACTGAGTGTGCAGCAGTGTGCTCTTGTGTTGTGTACAGTGTGTGCTTGTTGCATGTGCAAGAGGTACTGCACCTCTCTCTTCTGGACACCTTTGAGACACTTTGGGACAGGGCCCAAGTGTCCTCATTAGAGAGGTGTCCTTATTTCAGAGGTAGTTTTGTACTCTGTGTAATGGACAGTAGGCATTTTCCTAATTTTTGGAGAGGTGCCTTGAAATCAGAGTGTCCTTTCCAAGGATGGGCCCACTATGCTCCTCTGGCTGACAGCAATCAGACACAATTTACATACAGTATTGTCCTTGTGCCCTACAGGAATGATGCCAAGAGCTATCAGGATAAGTACAAGAAGAAGCTCCTCACAGCAAAGCCTTCCGCTCAACTACTGGAGGAGTTGAAGGTGTGCATTGCAATGCCCTTAGTAGTGTTGCACGAGCAGTTGGGCATTCACATTCTCAATTGTAGGAATTGGAAAGAAGAATGAGCGTCTTCAACATCACGATTGCAAGAACTCAGGCAGAGTCAGAGGTGCTTGAATGTGGACTCTTGTATTTATCAGCTATACACATGCATGCAGGCACACACACGCCACATGACATACATACACAGATATGTACACACACACACACACACACACAGCTTCATGCATGCACACACACACACACATACACACACACACACACACACACACACACACACACACACACACACACACACACACACACACACACACACACGCTGTGGCGCATGGCATGCAAGTAGCAATAGTAGCCCATACTCCATGCTGTGTGCCTACTGTTCAAAGGTGGAGCGCTCTCGAATTCTTGAAGCACAAAAGAGGTCAACCTCCTGGGCCTCCTCCTGGCTGGGATGGGCGTGGTCCTCCAGTGACACACCCAAAGAAGCAGCCACAGAACCACACATGCCAACAGGTGAGAGAGGGGAGCAGTCAGTTAGCAAAGGATGGAGCAACTCACTTAGCCGACACAGATTATACCAACAAGAAGTGCTCACATCATAACCAACTATGGGGAGAAGTCAGAAAACAAATCCTTTAAATTTGTGTAGAATTGAGCAGACGTGGTTGTTATTTACGTACATGGTGTCGTGTACGTACATATGTGAGTGCTGTCTCAATAGTCCAACCATGTTTGACACCCTCACCATGTCATCCTATAGTAGACTAAGGGTGTGAGGTTAGCTGTGTGAGGCTACTGTCAAGTGACAGAGCATGTCATGTTGTCTGCACTTGGTTGGTGCTTCTCAGATTCTGAGATTGAAGCCGAGAAGGACAAACTGTATGCATCCATCGGGTACTCGGAAGGGGCTGTCAAGGGGAAATTTCCTGATGAGGTCTGTCTTTGAAGTGTCCTCCACTCGACAAGCTGCATCCAACCAGCAACGCTGCCTTTACCTTGTTGTGCCTCACTTCCCTCATGCAGTACGTGGCCTACAGGTTTGACTTCTCCCTGGAGCAGATAGCTGTTCACCTTCACGATGACAGCAAGGAGCTGCTGTCTCTAGCTGTGCAAAAGACGGCAGTCAAGTTTGAGGGGAGACCATCAGCAGGTGGCATCAAGTTAGTGCTGCACCTATTGTGTCTGTGATTAGACGCAGTCACTCCGAACCATAGGGAGCCCCATTCCACCGGGCTCCCCACTGCTGTGATTACACTCATGATTCTACATTGACTACTGCACCTAATTACTGTATTTATTGTATGTTTCAAATGCTGATACATTTGTGGATTGTGGAGTAACGGTGTTACCAGCCACTCTCTCTCTCTCTTCTTATTCCTCTCATGACCGCTCTCTCTTGTGACGTGCGATAGAATCGATGCAACTGTTGACAGCCTAAATGCACATGGTTGTTTCCATGGAGACGATTTGTCCCAAGCGCTGGTCTCAACAAGCGAGACGGCTATGGAGGAGAAGGAGCCTCTTCTAAGTCTGACCTTTGAACTGAACCCCTTTGATCCAGAGCAAGAGGTCAAAGTTGACCAGAGGATCATCCTGGACCTGCTCCCTGTGCAAATGGTGTACGATGCAGTGAGTTTGTAGCAGCCACACACAGTGGTAGTGTTGTGTGCTGCCAGCCCCTGGTCCCTCAAGAAGGCAAACACATGCATCCATCCATAGCCACATGTCACTGGAGGCTTATGTACATACGTACATCTAAGCTGTAACCATGTAGCCACACGCTCAATAGCTTCACATGTCCCAGTTACTAGTTGTATGATTGATAATGCTACCGTTCGCATACACCTCCCGGGGCTTGCTGCAACTTGGGATTAATTGTGGGTTAACGACCGCATTATTGAAACTGTGCATCGTGTTGCCTGTGGTGGACTATATGGTGTGTACAGTCTCATGGGAGTCACAGTTGGGGAAAGATGTCATGACTCCACTGTACGTAGTCAAAGAGCAGGTTGCTTGTTGCTGCTCTAAAGTAGCCATTTACAGCCTGTGAAAGAATCCAGGCCCTCCCTCCTCCCCCCCCCCCCACACACACACATAGGACACTGTTGATGGAGTTATCAAAATGTTCAAGATGCCTCCTCACGTACAACTGCACAGGTGGGTTTGGTGATATCTATGGAACACACACACGTGTACAAAATACTAAATATGGTTATTTTAGTAACTGTATTCGATTGGTCCCTTGTGTTTCTGTGTGAATGGGTTTGAATGATTAGGTGCCCAACAATGAAGCTATGCATGTGGCCGAAGAATTTTGTCAATGTTTAGCATCGTTGTGGGTTTCTCCTCCCTGCCGGTTTGTATACACAATGCTGTATTTTTTGATATAGTAGCTTTGAGCGGCGATGCATTCCACCACAGTGTGATGGCAGATCTGTTTGTCAATTGTGGTGGTTTGTTGAGGACAGTCACATCTGTGTGTTTGGAGGAGTATTGCTTCCCCACACATGCATGCGTAATTTGAGATGGTAAATTCTTTAGCATGTGTGTATGATTCTTCCATCAATTTGTATTTCTGCGCCTTCTCTTCTCCCGCTCCTCTCCCTCTCCCTCATTCCACTCTGCCGCATCACCTCCCTCTCCCCCACTCTGTTTGTTTGACAGGTTGTCGGCTTTGGCTCTGTCAAAGCTTGCAGACATCCAGACACAGACCAGAGCTGGCTTGGAGCATGCTTTGAACGTCCGAAAGGTATGATCATGTGCTGTTTTCACATCCCATACTCAAGCATGCATAGACACACCAAACATCCACCACTCAACTGTGCATTAATGGCATTACTGCACTACTAGTGCTGGGAGGTATCAGAAATACACCATGTACCGGTGTGTACGTAGTACTCTTGTATGACACTCATTGTGGTATTTTGTATTGTGTGGCTGGTCATACTGTTTACATACCAACGGGGTACAGTAACTGTAGCTATGTGTACGTATGCGCATACCTTATGGCCGGAAGTTTTAGCAGGAATTTATCTTGGTGAATTCCACAAATTATGGCATTGCTATAATGGCAATACGTACGTATGTAAACTGCTTGGTGGTTGAATCATTGGCAGATTGTTCTCAAAACTGCCAATCAGCCGTAATAAATTCCCCTCCAAATTTCCAGCCATACCGGACCACACTGAAATAATACCACAGTGCAGTATAATTACTGTGTGTGTATATAGTGTAAGTTATAATGGTTAATGTACTGTACTTGTAATGCCTAAAGTGCATGCAGTGCCCACTTACAGTACAGGTCGGGTGTGGCACTGTGACTGGGTGGCATGCTGTGGTACGTATTCCACTGTGTCTGTGCTTGCAGGTGTTGGATATCAGGGTGAACTTGGCTGCCCCTTACCTGGTGGTGCCCTTTGGAGGAAAGCTATCCAAGTGAGATTGGCCAGCTTCTCCTTCCCTCCCTTCCTTCTACCTGTATTGCCTCTTCCTCCCCTCCCTACCTTCTACTCTCCCTCCTCCCATCCCATCCCCTCCCCTCCCTCCCCTACCATCCCATACCATCCCCTCCCCTCCCCATCCCCTCCCTTCCCACCACGCGCATCTCCTCCCCTCCCTCCCACATCCCCTCCTATCTCTCTCACATCCCAACTCCTCCCCCTCCCCCATCCCCGCCACTCATACCATACCATCCCTTCTACCTTCCCTCATGCGCTACACTCCGTGACATCTGTTTGCTATTCTCCTTACAGTGCTGCTGATGTACTTGTGGTGGACTTGGGCTCTCTTACTATCCGCAGTGACTGGAGTCACCTCCTTGCCTCAGAGAGGGAGATTAGAGTGAGAGTGCACATCAGTACCAGTGGATTGCTAGCAGCAGCAGTAATAGTGTTTTTAGATGATTGTGTGTGCCTTTCATCTTTCATATCAGGCTTTTCTCTCTTTCCTGCAGGAGGCAACCTCGGATGAGCTGGAAGAGTCTTTCTATGACCACTTCTACCTGAAGCTCAAAGACACACAGATACTCATGACTAGCAAAGGTATGTACGGGTAGCACATACGTAACTCTTGGTTAGAGTCATGTGACTGTCATGTGACACTGTCAACCATCTTGCTTCACCTTGCCCCCCTCACCAGATGACAACTGGGAGACTGTCCGTAGATCAATGGCCGAGAGCAGCGTGCACCTTCTACCTCCAGTCTTGCTCAACCTCACTCTGAAGAAGAGCCTCGTCTTCAACGACCCTCAAAGACCAAAGTAGGGCAATTTTGAAGTTATACGTATATTGCGGGGGTAGCCTAAGACAGATACCAGCCAACTTGTTGCTGCATACAGCACATAACATACCACCAGGCACCTATGTGCAATATGTACATATGTATCATGTTAGACAGTTTAGTGAGAGGGAGTGTGTGTATGTGTGTACTATTTGTGTTCAATAGTCTTGGGTTTTTACCTGGGGTACAGTATATTATAGTGTTACAGTAGCTCCAATATTGTACAGTTTGAATGGCTTATGATTAGTGCACCTCCTTTATCTTTTGTTTTGTATTCCTCAGCATCATTGTGTCTGCCGACCTGCCTGAGCTGAAGCTCCTCCTCTCTGAAGATAAGGTTGTCAGGACAGTCAAGGTGATTCAGTGTGCATGATTGTATCTGGGTGCGTGCGTCAGTGCCTACTCAGTCACACAGCACACACACACACACACACACACACACACACACACACACACACACACACACACACACACACACACACACACACACACACACACACACACACACACACACAAACACAAACACACACACACACACACATGCATGTACACATGCATGCACGCACGCACACTGTTTCTTTGTGTGACATCACTGTCTATTGTCCTCTGCAGTTGTTGAGAAGTTTGCCACTTCCTCCTCCTTCCCTCAAACGGGGTCAATCAATGTCGAGTGACACCGCTGTGGAGTACTCAGTACGGCCAACATCACACACAGCCACACACAGCCACTCACACACGCATGCGTGCACGCACACACACACACACACACATACACACGTACTCATGCACACACATGTACTCACACACACGCACACGTACTCACACACACACACATGTACTCACACACACACACGTACTCACACACATGCACATGTACTGTTTCTGGCCTCCACACGTATTTGCATACTGCAATGCCACTAACTGCCATCCATCCCTTTTGGTTGATAAGCATGGGCATATTAACACGACTGTGATACTTCCTGTTGTGTCACATGACAGGAAGTGATGGATGATGTCCTGAAGGAGCTGACAGAGGGTGAGCCAGATGATGAAACTGCCTCAGACCTGGCTGCCAAGGCACTGGTGGCCCAGGGCAGGCACGTGAGTGCCAGCGTCAGTGCAGTCACCTTGGACGAAGGGAGTGGCGAGGAAGGTGTGTGTGTGTGTGTGTGCGTGTATGTGTGTATGTGTGTGTGTGTGTGTGTGTGTGTGTGTGTGTGTGTGTGTGTGTGTGTGTGTGTGTGTGTGCGTGTGTGTGTGTGTGTGTGCGTGTGTGTGTGTGTGTGTGTGTGAGTGTGCATCAGGTTGTGCCTTCTCTCTTCCCCATAGATAGCAGCGATGACTATTTGACAGCAAGTGAGTGTTCCTCACTGTATGATGATGCCAAAGGTACAAGGCACAAGTGTGGGTATACACACTACGCACAAGTTCACATTCCTGCAACCTCCTGTTCCTATCCCCTTCAACCCTTCAATCAGGTGAAAGCGAGTTCACTCCTCCATTGTTGACTGGTGTGACAGCATCCCCCGGTAAGCTGAGTAGGGACATGGATGACACCGATGACGAAGATGAGTTGTCTTTACAGTCCATGGAGGGAGATATGGACCAGAGTCCCGAGCAGCTGGCAGCCATTGTGCAAGTGAAGGTGGACCTCTCCGTAGACAAGGTATGTACGTACGTACGTATGTATGTGTGTACATTCTGTGCAACGGAAGTGTTGCATGTGTGTGAAATATTGGCATTTCTGTGATATATGTACTTAATGTACATGCATGTACAACATGGAAGTGACTGTAATTAATGTGTGTGTGTGTGTGTGTGTGTGTGTGTGTGTGTGTGTTTGTGCGTGCTTGTGTGTGTACATATGGTGCACACATACATACACACATACATGTATGACTGTGTGTTTAATATGCTGTGCTTCCTGTTTAGGCTGTGTTACAGTTTGCTGTCAGTGGTAGCCATGGCAATGAGTCTTCTCGTGAGCGTAGAGGTGCTTTCCCTTCATGCTTGTGTATGTAAAAGAACATTTGAACTCAATGTGACAGTCAGCACAGGAAAGGCATCTGTAGTAGACCACTTTGTGCAAGGTATGGTATCCATGGGAACAGTAGAAACCATAGCAACTTGGCCAAGTATGATGTGGCATGCCTTTTCTTCCGCAGACCTTCAGCACAACACGCTGTTATGCTCTGAGCAGGAGAGAATGTTGACAGTGCAGTATGTTCAGGTAAGCTGTGTGTGTGTGTGTGTGTGTGTGTGTGTGTGTGTGTGTGTGTGTGTGTGTGTGTGTGTGTGTGTGTGTGTGTGTGTGTGTGTCTGTGTTGTGTGTAAGAGAGAGACACTATGACTACGTACATGTATGTATTACTGTGGAGTGTATTTGTCGTGTGACTGTCATGTGACCATCATGTGATCATCATTGCAGGTGGACAAAGGTCATCCTGGATTCTCCTCTCAGATGCACTCTACACTGAAGTCTATTGATGCGGACGTGTCGCACATCACGGTGCAAGTGGTGCGGGAGTCGCTGGCCGACCTGCTGTGTGTTGCTAAGCGACTGGGAGAAGCTGTGAGGCAAGTTTATCTAGCGCATGTTGATGAAGTGTTAGCCGTGTGAGCAAAGCACATTACTACAGTAGGAGGCTTGGGATTCCAAGCTCCTTCAAAGTGTGTAACATAAAGCGTCACGCAGTCAAACCATGGCAGCAGTACTGTATATTGCAGACACATTGTACACATCACAGACAATGTGGTCTGGCTGACTGCAGATGGCACTTCATAGTCTTCATTGCACGAGTGGAGGAGAAACTGTAGCAGCACCATTAGCACTGGTCTAGCCACTCTACCCTACTTTAAGTGACACAGAGAGGGAGGAAGAGGAGGTGACCATTCTGTTGCCTGGCATGTACTGTACATACGTATGTACAGTATATGCCAGTATATATATATGTGACTGTATGTATGTAGTGGCCGTACCACAACAGCACTGCTTTCCATACAACCTTTAAAGTGTGCGTTGTGACAGCTGCTAACAACTGTGACACTGTCACTGCCTTCGCTCAGCTCTCCGCATGTGGATACATCGCAACTTGAGGGCACATTGTCGACTGTAGTGAGGTCAGCAAGCCGCCTCACCACTGAAGATCAAGGTGCGTATGTTACTGCGTGTGCTGTGTGCTTATGTGTGCGTGTTTGTACGTACGTACGTATATACGTACGTACTTGTTGTGAGGTTCATTTAAGGAGTGTGGCATTTGAAGGTAAATGATGTTTTGGTAGACTGTGTGATTATTACAGCATTTGAAGGAACAAGTGGTTTGTTTCTTTCAGGCTCAAAGGCCCCTCAACCGGAGGGTGACTCCACTGTGTTGGACCTGCGTGTCAATGCACATTTTGGTGGGCTTGGTCTGTCCTTGAGGAATGATGGCTGTGAGATCATGTTAGCCCAAGTGCAAGGTGTGTGTGTGTGTGTGTGTGTGTGTGTGTGTGTGTGTGGTGTGTGTGGTGTGTGGTGTGGTGTGTGTGTATGTGGTGTGGTGTGTGTGTCCATGTGACAAGTAGTATTGTACTGTAGGAATAGAGACACTAAACAGTTCTATTTCCTACTGCCAGATCTGGTCTGTCAGGTAGCATTGTCACAGAAGATGATGCAGGTGACCGCAAGGTATGTACACTCTACATGATGGAACATACAGCAATGAGTGTTGTGGTGTATTTGTCAGCCAACGATTCTGCACTGCTGTTACAGCCTTAGAGACCTGTATGTAGCTGACCGTACCTCGAGTGCTCTGTTTGAGGATATCATTCGAAAGGTCAACCCAGAGGACACCTTTGTAACTGTGGAGGTGTGTACACATGCACACACATGTGCGCGCACACACACACACATGCACACACACACACACACACACACACACACACACACACACACACACACACACACACACACACACACACACACACACACACACACACACACAAGCACACACACACACAAGCACACACACACACACACACACACACACACACACACACACACACACACACACACGCACACACACACCAACCCATTCCTCTCCCTCCTCATTCTCACAGTTCACCATGTTCAAGTACCCAGACGACCAAGCCAAGTACGAGACCATCTCTTCCCCTGACATTGCCATCAATGTGGCTCTCAAACAACTGAGAGCCATTGTGCGCTTCAGATTCCTAAAGGCTCTGCAGGTGAGGCCTGTCTGCCTGAACAGGGACTTGGACTACTGTATGTCTGCAACAGGACTGCACTGCATGCAGTGGCAGATGGACTGGGCAGTGATGTAGTGATGGATGTCTTGTTGCTTGGTGTGTGCAATCGCTGCTGTGTGTTGTGCAGATGTTTGTTACTCAGCTGGTGGTTGATCGCCGGATGCTGGACTCAGCCAAGGAGGCTGCCTCCACTGCAGCAGTCAGGACGGTGAGTGGCGGCACAGCTGGGAATTGAACCACTCGTACCTGTGGGATGACTTTGACGCTATTTCAGCATCAAATGCACTCCAGTGTCTTTCCTGGTCTCACTCCTGTCTCTCTCTTTCTCTCCATTCACGCATCTCCTCTCTCATCTCACTCGTCTTCCTCCACCAGGCAAAGGCCATACAAGAGGCAGGTGAAGCTGAGAGCCATGAAAGTACAGCCGCTCGCATACAACTAGACATCGCATTGCAGGCTCCACTGATAGCCGTGCTGCTGGAGGAGGGGTCAAAAGGTGAGGAGGTGGGGCTAGGAAGTGAGGGAGGGGCAAGAATTGACCGAGGTAGGCTCAGCGTGTTATAGGGGGCAGATGTACATACAGTAAGATGGTGGATTGGAGCTACCGTGTCAACTGTGGATTTGCTGTCAGCACCATCTCCTCAAGCAACCACTGCTGCCTGCATCAAACCTTTCCTTCCTCTGTCCTGTTTCATCACAGCTGCTTTGGTTGGCGACTTGGGCCATTTGATTATCAAGAACAGCTTCCAGGCTGTAAAGGATGGTCATGGTGGAGAGGTCACCTCAAAGACAGGCATCCCTGCAGTAGTGGATGTGATGGAGGTTGTCATTGAGTCAGTGAAGCTGAGCAGGTGAGAAGTGCACTCAGGTGGCTTGTGCATTGGAGTACATACATTAAATGTCTCGAATATGATCACTGTACATACAGTAGTGCAGCTTCATACTGTACAGTATCCACTGACAGTGTTTCAGATATTGTCATGGCACTTTTTTCCTGCAAAGTGTTTACCAGAAACTTTAGACAGTAGAGAATAGAATCACACCTGCAACTAAAATGCTCCCCTTCTCTCCTTCAACCACGTAGAACAAAGCGGTTTGATCTGGAGTCATCTAGTTTGTCAGAGGAGTTTGTGATTTGTCGCCCGTCTGAGTTCCACGGTCGTATCCACCGAAACCTCAGCCCTTGGCACCAGGACGTCCCATCACTTGAGGTGTTTGCCGAGATGGGAAATGTGGCTGTGTGTGTGAGCCCTGAAGATGTGAGGGCAGTGAAGATGCTCGCTGACAGTGCTATGACGGAGCTGGGACTGCAGGCTGCAAGGACAGAAGATGGAGAAGAAGAGATGGGGGAAGCAGTGGGGGAGAACATAGAGCACAAGACAGAAGGTGAGCTGCTATCACAGTACACGTCAGCCCTCCGTGTACAGTCGTGATGTTATCTCTTTGCTCCACCTTTGTCTCCTTTCAGAGAAGCAGCTTTCATCTTCTTCCGCTTCACAAGGCAGCACCACTGTTGTGGTGCATGTTGATGTGCAGTCTGCCAGCCTCACACTTCAGAGTGAACTAACCTGCATTGCTGAGGTAGCATTGAACGGTATGTATACTGGATGCACCACCACATACACGCATGCACACACGCATGCATGCACGCACACACGCACGCACGCACGCATACTCCTCACACCACCACTGCCACTATGTTCATCACGGTGAGTACTGTCCCAACCCCTTCCCAAATCAGGCCTGCACTCTGACGTAAACTTAGGACAAGGAATAACGAAGGTCACTGCCAGGTGGGTGTGGCGGGGACAGGTGGGTGTGGCGGGGACAGGTGGGTGTGGCGGGGACAGGTGGGTGGGATGGGGACAGGTGGGTGTGGCGGGGACAGGTGGGTGGGGCGAGGACAGGTGGGTGTGGCAGGGACAGGTGGGTGTGGCAGGGACAGGTGGGTGTGGTGGGGACAGGTGGGTGGGATGGGGACAGGTGGGTGTGGCGGGGACAGGTGGGTGGGGCGAGGACAGGTGGGTGTGGTGGGAACAGGTGGGTGTGGCAGGGACAGGTGGGTGGGGTGCCAGCCGGTTACTGTTCATCTATGTTTATGTGTGTGGCTCCCCCTGGCTCCCTCCTCCCTCACCTGTGTGTCCGTGGCAATCTTCAATGTCTTTCTTCCTCCCCCACTGACACAGCTTGCAGGGAGCTAAGGTACTGGACCTTCTTGGTGATCCCCAATACCGGACTATCGCTGCTTTCACTGACACCTCAGCAGACAGAAAAGCATTAAACTTGCAGCTCTTGCTCTTCTCCAATGGGACAGAGGGAGAGAAGCAGCAAGACATGTCCAAGTGTGATATCGCTATCTCAGGCCGTATGTCTGGTGTGAAGGTTGTGTTTGTGAACCTGTTTGTCAAAAGGATTCAGGTGAGCAGATGACATCATTTCTACCTTCCAAAAATAGTAACAACATGTAGTGTGTATATCTCCGTCCAAAATTACATTCTGAAGGACATTGGCCAGAAGTTGACCTCTGCACTGAGTGACAGGACAAGAGAGGTCTCTGTTGAGCAGGCCACGAAGGCTGTGAGTGTAACTTGGCATAGAGCATTGATCCATTGTCAGCAGGTGGTGGTTATAAGTAGGAGTTGGAGAATGGAGAATGTGGAGTATTCGTGAAACTGTTTGAATGTCTTGTATGATGATGCTGTAGGCTCATTGCTATGTTGCTCAATATAGGCTAATATACGTCTTGTGAGCAATGACGTAACAGAATCAATCAACAACTGATTACAGTACAATTCAGGCATTTCAGGCTCAGTTGTTGATTGACTCTGCTACAGTACGTCATTGCTCACCACCTGTTCACCACCTACTGTATGTCTCATAAGATGGTACATGCATGATGGATACCATATGTACATACAGTATGCATTAGATAGGCTGTGTAACATGTACTGCATGTGTTGAGGATATCATAGTATTATACATTACATAGGCTGTGTAACAAGTACTGTACTACATATACGTATGTGGCACAATGTACGTACATATTGCTAAATGTTGTGTACTGTGTTACTCAGGTAGAGGATCTTCAACAATCGAGCAGCAGTAGTAAGAGGATTAGCATCAGTCTTCTCCTTGGGAAACCTGTCATTCAACTCCCCCTCTCTTCAAAGTCAGAGGAGTCCTTCTTACTGCAGCTTGATCAGCTACGTGTTCAGAACAGCTTTCATGTCATTGGACAACATGCTCCTGGCACAGACCCTCTTCCAGTTTATGACCAAATGGATGTGAAACTGGAAAACATATCACTGTACAGGTATGTATGTACATATGTCTTATGCTCATTTGTACTGTATTAGTACTACTTTATACACAACCTAGGTGTTGTAATGTGTACTGTGTGACAGCATGAGTTCTTCTTTATACACAGACTAGGTGTTGTAATGTGTACTGTATGAGTTCTATTTTATACACAGTTTAGGTGTTGTAATGTGTATTATATGAGTACTGCTTTGTTTCAGACAACTTCAAGCCAAAGACACTAAGGAAGTGGCCCAGAGGTGTCTTCTAAAGCCTGTTACCATGACAGCAGTAGTCAAGAGGAATCTATCACCTTGGTACAGTGGGAATGAATTGGCCTCAAAGGTCGATGTGGACCTGCAAATTGGTGAAACACAGGTGTGTGTGTGTGTGTGTGTGTGTGTGTGTGTGTGTGTGCGTGCGTGCACACGTGTGTGTGTGTGCATGCGTGCGTGTGTGTGTGTGCATGTGTTGGTGTTTGTTGTGTGTTTGTGTGTGGGTGTGTATGAGAGTTAGTGTATGAGTGTGTTTGTTGTGTGCTACAGTACTACACATCACTGCCGTAGCTGGACTAAGCTGTGAATGTAGCCTTCACAGCTTGCACTGTTCCAATGTACAGTATGTACATTTACATAATTATGCACACAGCTTGGCGTCGCAGATGATGACGTCATCAAGGTCTTGGAGCTGTTGGATGGCAACCTCTCTGAGACACTGGTGCAACAAGAAGAGAAGAAGAAACACCACCAATTGGAGGGCCCTGCCACAGACTCTGTCTTCAACGAGGAAGATGAGGAGGAGGAGGAGAATGAAGAAGAGGAGGAGGGGAAAGATGGGGAGGAGGAGGAGGATGAACAACCGGATGGGAGTACTGAAACAGAAGAGCCCCAGACAGGTACGTTTACATGAGTATCAGTGTGGTGGTAGTGACACTGTGTGCAATGGTGTTTCTACTGACGTTCCATCTGCCATACACACACACAGCGTGCAATGGTGTTTATACTGAAGTTCCATCTTCCATACACACACGTGTACACATACACACACAAGGGACCACAGTGTGGCATTGTTGATAGTGCCAGCGTTGTCCAAGTCTGTAGCTTAGCCTGCTTCAGTAAAAAGTAGAATGTTAATAGAACAGCAGAGACCTATTGTCTATTTCTGTGTTCTATTCTTCATTCTTCCTCTCAAGGTGGGTCTCAAGGGATCCAAGTGAGAGTGTCTACAAAAGTGGCTGGACTCAGTCTGATAGTGCACAGGAGTGGAGGGGACATGGTGAGGAGTGGAGATAGTTAATTATTAATTTGTACAGTTACTATTTACATTAATTAAGGATGATGATATGCACATTATGTATGTGATACTGAACTGTGTAGGTATTTAATGACCAGTCGTCATGGGAACACAATTCTGAAAGACAGCTTGCTTCATTCTCTCTGCAACACATTGACGTTTTACTTGAAATGGTTAACTCAGCGGAGATGAAAGCACATCTCTCTCTTAGCAACTGCGTCATGACTGACTTGAGAGCCAACAGATGCTCCAGTGTAGCAGAGATCATTCAGAAGTGCCCCAAAGCCATCAACCAGCCACTGCTGACAGTGGACTATGACAGAAGCCAGCCCAGCCCACGCCAGACAGCTCAGAGAAGTGAGGGAAACAAGGGGATGGAGGAACAGGGCTTGCTCCATTTCTCCTCTCATTGCAGTTCACTTCCTGCCCTCCTGCCTGTACCAAGGTCATCACATCTCGCTCACCCCTCCCCTCCTCTCTCGCACCTACCCCTCATTCACCCTCCCTTCCTCTCCCTCCCCTCCACACTCACCCCTCCCCCGCCTCACTCATCCCTCTCCCTCCTCTCTCGCACCTCCTCGCTCACCCTCCCCTCCTCTTCCTCCCCTCCACACTCACCCCTCCCCTCCACACTCACCCCTTCCCTCCTCACCCTTCCCCCACCTCTCAACCCTTCCCCTCCTCACCCCTCCCCTCCTCACTCACCCCTCCCCTCCTCACCCTTCCCCCACCTCTCACCCCCCTCCTCACCCCTCCCCTCCTCACTCACACCTCCCCTTCACTTCCCCTCCCCTCCTCACTCACACCTCTCCCCCATTCCTCACCTCCTATACAGTTGACATTGTAGTGCAGAGTATGCAAGTGCTACTGGACATGGAGTTTATCTTCTCCATGAAGGACTTTGCAGACGAAATTCTCTCTAGCAGTGACAACATTACCAAGCACGCTCTGCCCAAAGGAGACACTCTTACTTCCAAAAAGTCAAGAGGGACCGTCAAACCTACTGTTACAGATTCCAGTTCCCAGATCCATGTTGAATTTAAAGCTCAGCACCCATACATTGCTTTGCTGGCCAAAACTGGAAGTGGGAATGAGGATGCTCTGTTACTGAAGGTAGGAGTTACCAAATTTACGTACTACTCTATCCACATGCACTGTGTAAGCAGGAGAAGTAATTCCCTCATGACACGTGTCTTGCAGTCGTCTTGCCTTCCATTCTCATTTCTTCTCTATTCCATTTCTGTTTGTTTCCTTTTCCACTTCGGTTTGATTCTTTCCATTCCCAAATCACTACTCCCTTTTCTGTAGGGTGACATTGGAGGCTTGTTCTCCATGAGGAAGGAGGGTGGTAGTCATGACAACCAGGGGGCCATCCGATTGGTAGTTGTCCTTACTGACATGTCCATGTATGGGACCACCATTGCCCAGCTGGAGAGCCCACTTCAGAGCCAGCGCATCCTGCACCCCTGTAGCTTCACCTTGTCCTACTCTGCCCCCAGTTCAACGGGCAAGGATCTGCTAATCTTGCTCGAATCCACAGGTAGTGTGGACTTTGTTCTCTCTCCAGCAGACATTAGAGTGCTCCTTGGAGTAATGCAGGCTACACAGAGGCCAAAGGTTGGTGGAGTGAGTCTGTGTGCGTGTGCGTGTGTGTGTGTGTGTGTGTGTGTGTGTGTGTGTGTGCGTGTGTGTGTGTGCGTGTGTGTGTGTGTGTGTGTGTGTGTGTGCATGTGTGTGTGTGCGTGTGCGTGTGTGTGTGTGTGTGTGTGTGCGTGTGTGTGTGTGTGATGTGTTGTGTGTTGTGTTGCTTTCAGCTCGACTCAGCCTCTGGTGTGTTCGACTCACCATCTGATTTGGGGATGTTGAATTGTATCGATGACACCAAGTGGTACCTTGTGAAAGGTGAATGAATGAGGGAAAGCAAAGGGGATTAAAGAGGGAAGGAGGGCAGAGGAGGGCAAGGGAGGAGGGGAGAAGCAGGAGAGGGGAGGGGGGGAGGGAGTGAAGGAGAGGAGGGGAGTGAAGGAGGGAAGAGGGGAGGGGAGGGAAGGAGAGAGGAGGGGAGAGGAGGGAAGGAGAGAGGAGGGGAGAGGAGTGAAGGAGGGGAGGAGAAGGAAGGGGAGGAGAGGAGCAGGAGAAGGAAGGATGGGAGGAAAACAGAAGGAAGAAAGGAGGACGGGGTGATGGTTGGCATTGCCACTGTGGCTATGGTACAGTGTCACCCCTGCCTGTCAGCATTATTAATCACTTCTTGCTTGTTATTGTTATTCAGAGAAAAAAGAGCCTTCTCTGATGGAGAAGGTTGAGGAGGCTGTGCAAAGAACAGGACTTGTCCCCTCCGCCAAAATCAGATGTGAACAGGTGAATGTGCACACTGTGTTCACATGTACTGTACTTGTATGGACTGTGTGTGCGTGTGTCTACACAGTATAGGAGTGATGCCTTATACTACAGTACATTGTATGTGTGTAACATTCAGTTGTATGGACAGTACAATGTATGTATGTATGTATGTACGTATGTATGTATGTGTGGGTATGTATCTATACAAAAGTGTTGTGCCTTGTACTGTACTGTATTATTATGTGTAATATTCATTCATTCATATGTGTACGTATGTACTGTACATGCATACAGTATGTGTGAGTATGTGTTTATACATACTGTAGGTATTGTGCCTTGTATTGTATTGTCTAGTATGTATAATATTCAATGGACTGTATTATATACTGTACTGTACTGTATGTATTGTATACTGTACTGTACTGTATGTATTGTATACTGTACTGTACTGTATGTATTGTATACTGTACTGTACTGTATGTATTGTATACTGTACTGTACTATATGTATTGTATACTGTACTGTACTGTATGTATTGTATACTGTACTGTACTGTATGTGTTGTATTCTGTATTATGTGTGAATGTTCGACCTATGTATGTGTGTGCATGCTTGCACTGAAGGTGGAGGTGGATGTGCCCAAGATCACCTTGACTCTGGAGCATGAGTTTGACGGAGGCAACCACGGCCCTGCCTTCAAGCTGCTTGCAACGTACCTCAGTTCCAGGGTGGAAAACTGGAGTTCGGATATCCGTGGGTCTGCTTCACTGTCCTTGCAAGCTGCTTTCTTCAACAAGAGGTTTGACGTGTGGGAGTACCTGGTGGAGCCGTTAGAACAGGAGAACAGAGAGTTTAAGTTCTGGACCATGACAGCCGAGGTGGGAACTTCCATATTTGGAGATGGGGTGATTAAGTAGTGCAGTGATTGGATATGTTTGCTGTCGCCCATACCATTTGCAGGGCTAGTAGGGAGTTTTAGTGGTTGCTATGGTAACCGATATCCTGTGATTTGTGGTACATAGTTGCATATATAGCCATTGGATGTACTTATGTACAAATGGCATTTAATCTGAATCGTTATCTTAAGATTAAGTGTGCCTGAGTAAATTGACTTTAGATTAACCCTTTGTGCGTATTGTAGATTAACCCTTTGCAAGCACAGCAGGACATGGAGGGGAATACCCTGGCACCAAAGACACTGGTCAGTGTGTCTGCTGATGAAGCCCTCCAACTGACCCTCACCAGGAGTTGCATTGGAAGGATCCTCAGCCTTGTGGATGTACGTAACCACTCAGAGTACTGTCACTGTTCTGGCTAGGTTGATGGTACATCTCACAAGTGTATATCACACCCATATTCAGGGGGGGTTCATTGGGTTTGTACGAACCCTCCTTCCAGGATCTGTGGTCATGAAATTAAGAACCTATTCCTTTACTGGTAGTCTAAGTCCTTATTGTGGACCAGAAGCATCATGTTCCAGCAGTTCCAGTATGAATGTATAACCATTTACATACACTGCCTTCCATTTTGTTTTGACGTCATTGGGTGGGAAACATTTACCTACCTACAGGCATTTCTTCCCAGAATGTAACCCTCCTTTTCAAAACCCTGCGTACAGGCCTGTCTTTAGTGCCTGTGTCTGCTCTTGCATTAGTACATAGCACTGTATTGTATATGTGTGAATGTCTTTTAGCCTGAAACTGTTCATTTATCTACACACACATGTACTTGCGTATGTACAGTGTGTTCTAGGACGGTGGCAAGTCACTTTTATGCTTACAATTACTGTACATTCTCTCTAATGCTTCATCCCTCTACCTGATTACATGCGCAATACCTGTGTGAATCCCTTCAAAGTGACAAATGTCTTTAGTCAGATCAATAATCTGTTTGCAGAAGGCGACATTGCGGCTACATAAGACGTCTTGCATTTATTGACAATATTACCACATAACTCAAGCTCAGGAATTCTTTCCCTATGTCATGTTGCTGTAGTGTGTTTCTTTCACTCGCTTTCTTCCTGTGCTGCCTGTGGTAGGAGTACACCAGCCCAGTTCAGTCCCAAGTGGCCACTGCAAAGACACAGAGTCAAAAAGAGGAAAGCAGACCATTGATTGTCATTAAGAACAGAGTGAGACACTCCTGCCGCCACATCTCACCTCTAACTCCACCCACCTCTCCGCTGCCGCCATTCCCCTGTGTTATGCATCCGTGCGACTTGTTCTACGTACTTATGTCTCATGTCCTCACTATGTAGCTGTTAGTCCGAGTGAGAGGTACCATCCTCATTTTTTAATGGTTTGATTTTATAGTACTGTGACTCTTTGTGTGTGGCCCCTATCCTTGTGCGTAGCTTGGAGAGAGGTTCCCCGTCACCATCAAGCCTATGGAAAAGCTGCAGCATGTGGTACGTACATGTATGCACATATGTTGGTGAATGTCTGACTGATGTGCTGTTTCTGCTGTGTTCTTCCTTGTGTGATTATACGTGCCCTCTACCTCTTTACTCTACGCCTGCTAGTCATGTCTCACCGTGTCCTCTTTTGCCATCTTTGTATTCTCCAATCTGTCTTCCTTTATCACCTCCACCCTTCTCCGCTCTGCCACTTCATCCCTCCCCCTCCCCTATCCTCTCTGTCCCTCCACCCCTACCCATCCCTATCACCCCCACCCCTCCACCTCCCCATATCCCCTCCCCCCTCCACCTCCTGTTCCCATAGGATGGTAGCTCACAAGTGCAGCTGAAGAACAAAACAGAAGAGCGCTTTGTTTCCACAGCTGCCTCAAGTGAGGAGCCTTCAGGAGGTCTCCTCAAACAGGTGGCCCAGAGACTGGTCCTGGAAGTCACTGTGCCGGCATTCAATAAGACAGTTGTGGTCATCAGTGGGTGCAACACCACCTACTACCCCCTGAAACCAGTTCAGGTTGGTACCTCTGGTATCTGACACACTCAGCAAGCATATGAACAGCATTCAGTGTGCATTACATGCATGCACACACAGGTACACCTGCACACTTGCACACCCACCCTCACACTCACACTCACACTCACACTCACACACACACACACACTCACACTCAGTCTCTCACACTCACACACACTCTCACACACACACACACACACACATGCTCACACACATGCACTGACTCTACTTACAGTATGCCCAACGTACCTTTTGCAGAGCAACATTCGTCAGCCATATGGCTTTGTTGTGGAGGTAGAGTCCGTCTCAAGCCACTCCACACTGGTCACAATCAGGTCACCTGTGCAGGTGGTGAACCAACTAGAGGAGCCATGTTTGGTTGCCATGGCAGCAGGTCACCGCTTTACATCAGAGGAGACCAATCGAGCCATTTCCCTGGAAGCTGGGGAGAAATTTTGTCTGCCGTTGGATTTGGCCCACACTGGTCACGTGTTTGTGAAGCTAAAGAATAAGAGGTGGGTAGTGAGTAGTTGTGTGTGTGTGAAGAGCAAGACAAGAGAATCTGTTTGAGCTGGCAATAGTTCTGTTCACAGTGAGTCTGTCTGTGAGTCACAGGCTCTATTTACATAGCTATTCAAACATACGTTCACACTCCTGATTGGTTGTAGTCTGTCACAAGACATTGCATGTTAGTCACATGCATGATCACATGATAGCAGTCAGTGGATAGATTGAGAATGACAGTTGTTGTAACAACGACTGTTGTGTGTCATTGTGTACACCATATTACAACTTCCTGTGTTACCAAGACGACTGTCTTGTCCTTGTATTCAATTGCAGTGTGGAGTTCTCTGACAGTTATGTGAAATGGAACAAATCAGAGAAGGAGACCCTGAGGTGCCCAAAGACTGGCCGTGAGGTCAACGATCACTACATCAGAGTGAGTCTCACATCATAGCCACCTTGTGTTCAGTGTGAGCTGTTAGTGTACCTGGAGCCGGCTAAAAGTACCCTCTTCCCCGCACTACACACACGGTACTTAGGTGTCCATTGTAGAAGAGGTGTATACTCGAGGCACTACTCTGATGGAGATGTCGGAGAGAGCTCATCACATCTTTGCAATCCACTACCCAATTGTGATACAGAACTACCTCCCCCACAAGGTGCAGGTTGCTTCAAAGGTGAGCACAGCAAGCACACACACGTACATACACACACACACACACACACACACACACACATACATGCACACACACATACATGCACACACACACACATACGTACATACACACACACACACACACATACATGCACACACATACATGCACACACACACACATACGTACACACGCACACCACACACACTACAGTGCTGTCTCATTGCTGCTCTCCGCCCTTCACTCAGTGCCTTCCCACAGTAACTATCAACCGTGGCCAGTCCAGTTATATCAGCACTTGTGCTCTGACAAGTGAATCTCACATCTTCCCGCCAATCAGTCGTACACCGAAACTGGACTTCACCATGACGGTACACATGGATGGAGTAGAGTGGCAAGGAAAGATGACTGTCGAGGGACGCGAAGACAAGGCAGACCACTTTGCTGTGCAGCATGATAAGACAGAGAAGGTAAGTTTAGCAATGAATATAGTTATGGATCTATGAATACAGTTGTGATCACCCCCCTGGACAATTCCAGCCTGTAAGATGTCTTGAACACAAAGGCCTTTGCCAGTTAGAAAACAGTTTTGAAACTGACAAAACCTTTCATCTGCATTGTCATTGTCCACCTATTGCACTGTTTTGTTATGTGTTTCGCTCAAGAATTGATACTCTCTACCTATGCCATGGTCTGGTATTGTGCCCCTGTACCCTTTATAGACACTTGCTGTGCACAAGGAAGATAGAGGGTCTTGGAGACTGTCTGTGTACGCTCCATACTGGATCATCAACAAGACTCACCTCACACTCGAATACTTGGTGCCAAGCAGCTTGGTAGGTGGCCATGTTTGTGTGGGGCGATCTGCCTCCTTGGTAGTGACAGCTTTCTTCATTGACTGGCATACTCCAGCCCTACCACTGGAGCAGTGAAGACCACGTGGTGGCCCAACGAGAGGAGGATCCAGATGAAGGCGAACCCAGCATTGCACTATTGAAGCTGTCCAGCGACCTGTTCAAAAGCTCAACCAATGTGAGGGGTATATACGTACACTGCACACAGACACGCTCCATATATCATCTGTGTTTGTCCCCTTTCTCTATAATGTAGCTGCAAGTCCGTGTTCAGGTGGACAAGAGCGAAGACAAGAAGTGTCCTTGGTCAAAGGACTTCTCGCTTGACACAGTTGGCTATGCAGGAGTGATAAAGATTGAGCATCGCGGCACAGCTTACCACGTGAGCCTCTCTCTGCTGTACAGTACGAATGGCTCAATCCAACATCAGGACACTTGTCTTTAAACAGATACGCGTGATGTGTGGCTACTGATTCTGACTGCATTGAACTCCTTTTTATGTTTGTTGTTGTTGTTGTTGTTGTTGTTGTGTATCATGTGTCCTTCCTGCCTGTTTGCCATATGTACCTGCAGTTTGGGGTGATGGTGCAGCTGTCCAGCCATCAGTTGACCAAGATCATCACTCTGTCTCCCTTCTTCCTCTTGGAGAACCAGACAAAGGTGAGCATGGGCAGATGAAGAGAGTTGGACAGGATTGAGTTGGGGGAGTGGAACAACTGGGACAGCCTTCATGAATGTTTGCAAGCAGACTAGCCATACACATGCGTTTTTACAGTATGTATGTATGTGAACAAACACATGCCACACACACACACACACACACACACACACACACACACACACACACACACACACACACACACACACACACACACACACACACACACACACACACACACACACACACACACACACACACACACACACACACACACACACACACACACACACACACACACACACACACACACTGATGACTCTCTCCCCTCCACATTTCAGCACATTGTGAACTACTTTGAACCAGCAGTGGACAAGGATGCCTGCTCACCTCATGTCTTGAAGCCAAAAGCGGTTAGTACTTATCTGTGGGTATCTCCCATCACATGCTGCACCACAGTGCATTATGTGGTACACAGTACATGACATGGGACTGTGAGCACCATTCTACTAGTGAGCGTGCTGCAATGGTATTGAAGTGTTCATGTTGTGGTCACTAAGTGGAGATGCTGGATTTGCTTCACTCCCCTCTCTTCCTCCTCCCTCCAGGTTGTCCCTTTCCATCCTGCTACCAGCTCAACCTCCTTACAGATCTCCCTTGACCAACAGGAACAAGTGTCTATGCCCTTCAATTTCATGCAACCAGGGTCACTCCTGATCAGGACCAAGGGGAAGGTGAGGGACCCTTCCTGCAACCCACAACTCTACAATAGGAAATGCCATGTGCACGCTATTGCTTTAGTAGTTCTGTACCACTCCTCAAAAGTGTACTGGATTTCATCGCTGATACGTATGTTTGCATCCCCTTTGCATGCAGGTCTCTGCTGTGTGCGTGAATGTGAAGGCAACAGACCATGCGACACTCGTATCATTTGTCCCCTATTTTGTGGGATCTGCCCCCTTTCTTATTGTCAATAACACAAGGGGTCTTACCTTCAAAGTTGAACAGATGCGGGACAGGTACGTATGGAACTCAGGGAGTCAGAGTTGTGCTGAAACAGATGACTTCTCATTTACATGTGCTTCCAATCCATTTCTCTTCTACATGTAGTGACACTTCCATTCCACGGCATGTGCACACTATTCTACCTGGCCACTCCTACTTGTACACTTGGGATAATCACCTTGGAAAGAAAACCCTTCTGTGCTGGTTCATGGGGCCTGAGGGCAAGGAGATGAGGAAGTTCACTGTGAAGCCTCAGGTGAGTGACGAATGGGACACACTTTATGTCATCTGCCCAGATTGGGAGAGACACAATAAGTGCTATTGACAGTGACGATAGTGCATGCAAAGGGGTTTGGAATTGAGGGGGAGCTGTTTTAACTTATGTGTTCAGTAAAGCATGAATATTGTATTATAGAGGCTCATTGTTACAGTTTTCAAATGATCAGCAGTGATAGTGAGCAATCAGGTAGCAGACAAAACCTGACGAAGACCTTCGTGGTTGAAACATTGTACCATTGCAATTATTGCATCTGCTCCTTATCACTACTGATCAAGCATAAATATGTCTTGCTGCAACTTTGGAGGAGACGAAGGAAGGCTAGGCAGTCCCTTCTAGCAGCTTGAAAGGAATGATAGAAGGAAGTTTAATTTGAAGTACGTTTGCATGAAGTGAACAACCTCTACCAATAGCACATTTAACTTCAAGGTCCATTTCATACGTATTTATGCTGTGTACGATGGAAGTCAACTTCAGTTTGGTAGAGGTTCTTCACACAGCATTCCCAATGCCCCTTGTTGCACTGTAGGACGCCAATGGCAAGTTCAGGCTGCCAAAGAGCTACAAGACTTGGCTTTCACTTATGAACACGACAGAAACTATGATGATGGTTGGTGGGTCAAGGAGGAGTGGCAGCACCACGCCCACCCATGGGAGCCGTGCCTCTTACGGGTCAGAATCTGAGGTTTGTTTGTAGTGCACACAGTGCAGGTGGGTGGGGCTGTGGTGGGTGGGGCTGTGGTGGGTGGGGCTGAGATAGCTACTCCAAGTGTCATGTGAGATATGTGAGTTATGTATGGTAGCAATGGCAACCACTGTACTGTAAAACTACGTAGTACATACGTACGTATGTAAGATAAATGTGTCAGTTGAAACTTTGTCAAGTCTAATGGAAGACACAACTCGGGGAAGAAATGTTGGCTTGAGCTGCTGAAACCCAATAGGGCGTAAGTTGTCCTGGCTTTGATGCCGGCTGGTGCCAATTTTCCCTTCATTTCTTCTGAGTTCTGTCTTCTATTAGACTTGACAAATCTAGTAGATACACTGTCTATTACGTGTGTACATCTCATAGCTGACACACTGTGGAGGCTACTGATTCCCACCGCTGTGCCAGAACTAGCCACAATGTGTAGAAGATGTGCATACGTCAGTGGTGTAGTGTATGAAGGGATAGCAGCCACATCTGAGTATCAAACCATGGAGAGAATCTTCTGACACTCTCTTAGCCTCTGCACCAATGATCATTTCTTTCTGGTAGTTTTATTTCTTTCTTTCATGATCTTACCCATTGTACGTATGTTGGTTCTGGGACTGTCTGCCATGGACGTTGTTGGCTGCCTGTTGCTATATTGCACATGTAGCTTTCCGAGAGTGGCAGCGAGACCCCCAGTGTTGGAGCTGAGGAAGTGGACGGAACTGCCTCGGAGGCCGACCAGTGGTTCCAGTATGCAGGCCCGGGAGACAGCACTGGGCCGGAGGATGATAGCGATGTTGAAGGGACGGAGGAGACTGACAGTGGATCCACCACACAGCCCAAGCGTGCCACCTCAGCTTCACAAAGAATCAAAAAGTTCTTTCGGTTAGGCCGTTCTGAGCAGGATAAAGAGTCGACGTATGCAAGAATGAAGGGTCGGTGGGTGTCCTTTGTGGACAATATCCAACGCGTCCTGCTGCTCACCCTCCACAAGGATGAGGTCAGGAAGGCCCTGAGGGGACAGTCGGTGGAACGCCCACACCTGGAGTGCTCACTGTCGCTGCGTTTTGCTGGCCTGTCTCTTGTGGATGATGTGAGGGGACAGGAGGTGGCCTATATTGGCCTCATGCCGTGAGTCATCAGTGCAATATGTGTCTTACGATGTACTGTAAGTGTGCAGATGTACGTACGTACGTACATTGCTTAATGTGCAGTTTGGTCATGGAAGTATGGTCATAATGTATGTACATGCTGTTTCATCTACCTTAAGCACACTGTGTGGTCCTCCTTCCCAATCCAGATGTCCTGTGGTTTGGGAATGGGAAAAGCGACCTGGCTACTGGAGAGTGCTCAAGATGGACGAGGAAGCCAGGTTGGAGAAGGCCTTCCAAGACTACAGCGCAGCTCTAGACAAGGCACAAGCTGGTACAGAGCAGATTGACAAGCTGAGGTCACAGACCATTGACCTGCAGGGTGCAGAATGGACGGTAAGAGTGACTCAGTGACTCAGTTTGTCCTTTCCCAGTGTGCATTCCAGGTGTGGGAAGATTGCGGGGCAAACTCATTGCATTGACAGTGCTTTAGTAAAGGAAATACGTACAACTTTCTTTCCTTGTCCTTCTCATTCACCGATCAGGTTCAGTTTGAGGCTCCTATCCAGATGACCAGCTTGAAGCAAGGCGAGATCCACAGACTGAGGCGTAGTGCCTTCCCCGGTGTATTCTTTAAGTACACCTATTCACCCAGTCAGACTACAGTGAGAGCAAGGGTC